>JZKD02S1226902.1:365208-379646 GCA_000966675.3 Picea glauca | reverse complement strand
AATTATTTAAAGAGAATAATTCATACAAATTAAAATATCTAGTTATGTACCTCATCGACCAACGCAACATTTGTATCATCCTTCTTCTATATCTTCTTCTTGATCATCCAACTCGGCATATGTATCAACATCTAGTTCAGAAACAATTTTGAAAGGATTGATGATATCATCATCATCATCAATGTCATTTTCGAGCATATATTCCTCGATATCATCATCAAGAACTGGCGCATTGTCTCCTACGCCTGGTTCATATTCTCCATATTCTTCATATGTCAACGCATAGTATTCCTGCTCTATCTCTACATCTTCTTCTCCAATATCATCTTCTTCATCTACAATATACTTTATTGTCCTTCCTCTTGGATCATATCTAACAACAAATGACCAATCCCTCTTACCTGGAAACTTTGAGTAAAAGACTTGTTCACATTGACTTAGAAAAACATAGCGGTCATTTGTTTTTTCAAAAAATGTTGTTTTAATCATCAAAAATCTGTTGGCATGTTGAATAATGGTTCTTTCCTCATCATGTTCATGCATTCATAACCTATATCATTTGACATCGAACAAAATTAATTTGAAGGAATTAAAGTCATACTCAATTATATCATTCAAAAACCCATAATATCTATTTTCAAATTCTTAAGGACGTCTGTCACTCCTAGAGGAAACATTAGTGACCTAGAATACTACATTTATCCCACTATCAAAACAAATTCTAGTTTCATCCAACTGTTTGATGCGAAATTTACGACCATTTCACCACATAGCCTTGTGGTGTTTCAACCACAATATGCCAAACATGTAAAAGATGCATTGTCAATTAATAATAAACAAATTTATATAACTTGGAAAGTATAATATGAAAAAAACACACCTACCATCACATTAATATAATATAAAATAACTGAATAAAATGGGTTAATTTTCTTGCCTTTCCATCTTTCAAACAATATGCTAAATATATTTCCCTCTACGTAACATCCGAATATCCATTACGACGAGATTCTCTTGACCTTCATCCGGTCAACATTGTTTGCAATATATAAATGTAGTGCATCCCAATCTTGAGCAGCTAACAGATCAAAAGATCACAATTAACCAATATTAAATATTAGTTATAATCATGGTAAATATTAATAAATGATGAAAGAATAAATATTAAATGAGTATGATCATATACACACAAAAATGAAAAAAATATATTTATTAAAAATATCGACAATTTAATTACCTCTCACTTTCTTCATTGTACATTTCCCCAACAACTGCTCCCTTTCAAAAATTTTGATGGAGTTCACATCCCAAATGCAATCCACTGCATGCATAGCTTGCACTGCTAATTTAGGAAGATACTCACTAATATACACCATGGATTCATATACCATATATCCCTCCACCATAGAACCCTCAGGACGTGTTCTTTATCTAACCAAAGCCTTCAATGATTTCAAGTGCCTCTCCACCATCCACATTGACCTTGTGTGTATAGGTCCACACATTTCAACCTCCTCAAATTGGTGTATGAGGTAGTGTTCTTGTGCATTGAAAAATGTTGATACTTCTGCATTTCACACATTAGCCGAGGAATTTCTCTCTTCCAATACATTATACCATCTTCATGGATTTATTTCAATGACAACCATCTATAGATAATGACGCAAGAAAATAACATGTTTCAACAAAACATAATACATATTACATTACAAGTAAAACACATGTCGTTAAGTACAACAAAAAAATGTTTTTTTTTTTTTTTTGCATATATATTGCAGCTACTTACCGCATGTATTCTCTAAGATCATATATAAATTGTTTGACATTGTTGTCAAAGTCATTTGGGAGAGATAGAGGTAGAACATACTATAACAATAAAAATGAATCGTTACTTGTTCAAAACTAGACAAAAAAAAAAAAAAATCTCAAAAAAATGTATATGACCAATATATAAATATGAATACTAAAATGATTAATTACCTTAATGAAGGTATTCCAATCATGTGTTTTTACCCCACTAAATTCACCTTTCTTCATCAAGATATTCTTTATGTTTGAACAAAAACCTGTTGGAAATTTAATTTTTTGAATGACCTCTTTTACACCAATGCTTTGTTGCTATGTTAATAGCTATGGAAGGTTATTTTGATATCTATCATTATTTTATTGGATCACACTTTGAATTGCATGATTGGCTTCCTGAATGTCATTACACATTTTTGACATTTTTTTCTTTATCCCTCCTGCCATTTATGATTCACCATAATGTTTATGTCACTTTCTTCCCGATATGCATTGTATAAAATAAATGAACTATTTTTAGGTCCTCATAGTAAGGAAACCTCATGAATTGAGTGGGATAACATTTCATTCCTCGTGGAAGCCCATTATTACTACCTTCACGACGACGACATTGATGAAGCATAACAAAAATCAGAACACTATTTCTCAAATGTCGTAAAATAAATTGAATAATTAAAATAAAATTTCAAAACATGATTCCATTTGCGATACATAAAAAAAATGCGTACCTCAAGGATTAATTTTGTCATATGCCAACTTCCATAGGCGAGGTGTCATTCTTTTTGGTTTTAGTCTAGTCTCTTGTTTCCCATTGAAAATATCTTTTTTAGTAGTACGATACTTATGGTTCTTAGAGAGGAAGTGTCTATACTCATCAAACACTTCATTTCCTAAAAATATTTACCAATGAGATTTCATCTTAGGACCACAAACTGGACATGAAAATTTACCCTTTGTTTGAAGACCTGTAACAGATGGATTAATGTGAATTATTAATATAAGAAATGATTAGTTAAACAACATGCATGATATATTCAATTAATTATATACTATTCAAGCGTGTAATATGGAATGTTACATACCACAAAAATGTGTTAGTCCTGGGGCATCATGAATTCTCCATAAAATTATTCCATGACATTGAAATCTCTTCTACCCAATTGGTTTACAAATGTCATACATAGTGATGCCCTCCCATAACTTTAGTAGCTCATCAATAAGAGGCTCGATATACACATTCATATATTTTACTTGGTACTTAACTAATTGTTTGAAATTACATGAAATTACTACCATGGTATGTATATATACGTAAATAAATAAATAAAATATGTTATGCAAAAAAAGAGAAAAATGAAAAATTTACATTCGAAAAATTAATGTAAACAAATAACTGGAATAATCATTGTCAACATTATGTGCTCCCTCTTTATTGACATCCAAGGAGGAATGTTATTGTTTATAACAAAAATAGGCCACACTAAGTAAACAAACTGAATCTCTCCAAATGGATTAACATCGTTAGTTGCCAATGAAAGCCTAACATTACGAGGTTCATCTGTAAATTTTGTCCATTTTGAAACAATTTCCTCAAATGCATAACCATATGCAAGAAATCGAAGAATTCCATATTCAATTCTCTTTCATGCATGGGAATCCATAAATTGTGCTATGCTTTGTCACCTGAATAGTCGCTACAAATGTGGAATTATGGGAATATGCTAGAGAAGCTTTCGAGGGACCATTTTTTTTACTTGATCGGTTCGATATCTACTGATACCTTATACCAGGAATTTTTTTTCAATGCATGTTATCCATAATATATAATATGATCATTAGGACATGCATCTATACTTTGACACTCCATTCCAATGTCTTTCATAAAGGCATGTAAATCTCGATATGTGTGAGCCAAAATATTTGACAAGGGTAACAAAAATTCACCTAACAATCTAAAACATAAAAAATAAATAGTTAATTTAAAGAATAATAATTGTAAATATTGCATTTTTATCTTACAAATTAATTAACACTAAAAAATATGGGGAAAAGTCAACCTTTATGTAGATGTGATGAAACATATTACATACCTTAGTATCTGTGTCATACAAGTATTCAACAAATTATTTGTAACCTTTAAGTTCACTAGCAACAATGTAGTGGAGAGAATATTTTCTCTTGACCCTTTATAAAGCCGTTTATTTTCCTTTTCAATTAGAGGTTCATCATAAATACCATCACTATTGTCCCCATGATCCTCATCTGGATTATCGAATAAGTCTTGGATCATTTGATTTGTCCCATCATATTGAACTATGTTATTATTTTCATCTACTTCCATGGGATCATTAACTTGATCTTCAATATCTACTTCAAGTTCTTCATCTTGTACAACATCATTTCTGCTACTACTTGGTTCTTTGTGCATAAAGTTAGGGGGGAAATCTAACTTTATAATTACAAACAATCATGGAAAATTAGTGCATGTATAAAACAATATACAATTTTGAGAATACACTAAATATTAAAAACATAATGAATATATATAGCTAATTACCATGGGATGATATTCATTTGATCCCTCGTCCATGTGCCCATATTTTCTACAATGTTTTTTAGTTGTTGCTATTAAAACTCTTTCGGGACGTCTAGTACAACAATTTTTGCAAGGGAAATAACATTTACCATCACCCTTTTCACCCTCTTTAATTTTTTTCCCACCTTTAATGTTTTCTGACATTCTTCCCCACAGACATATACTGAAAAAAATACATGTTTTTTGTTCACCAAGAAGACTGACTTATACCCTTTTTAAAATGTCATCATTATAGAAACATTGTCACAACATACGTAAAATGCAACATATTTATAGATTTTATAACGTCTCAATTCCGACGATAGTTGACCAAGTCAAGGTTTACTTGGTCAAATACTAGGTGATCATTCGGGTGGAAAAAACCTAGTGTCCACAATGTCGCAAGTGCGGCGAATATTTCACCAACGTCACAAGTAAGACAAAAATTTTACGTCGTCAAAAGAACAACGTCCTCTGAACTTCGTCACAAGAGAGACATTTTTTTGTAGTACGTCACAGACATTTTCTCCATAGTACATCGAGACATTTTTGAGTTTTGAATCTAAACCCCTGAAAATAAAGGTTAAAATTATAATCTTGAGTAGTTATGATATACATGACGAAAATATAAAGAATGTACACTAATGGTAGGGTTAATATTTTGTTTTCCTTATAATTATTATAAGATCCTAATTGACAATTATCATAGAAATATTTTACATTTTGAATTACAAACTCTGTACAAGAAATGTTATTTATGTTATGAGCAATACTATCGACAATTCCAAAATGATAAAAAAACCAACAAAATTGTTCAAAATTTTGGAAAATCATTTTTATGTATGAAACAACAAACATAAAATTTAATTGTAAGAGAGAGGTTAAAAATGTACATGATAAATTCCAAATCTTGACGTACAAAAGATACATTACAATTACAAAAAAGTGAAACCTTATTCATGTGAGAATCTTTTGAACAAATATCAACTGAAAAGTCTAAATCATTATGAACATCAATATATATTTGAAAAATAATAATATGGAGAGAAGGTACCTCATTAAGATTGTTATCAGATATAAAATTAGGATGAAATTAGTATGTTTTCTTTAACGAAACATGTCTAGACTCATAAGAAAGAAAATGAGATTAAATCATAGTCCAATCCTCATCATGGTGAATATGATTTTGCAAATTAGAATTTTCCTAAAAGAGGGATAGACATTATCATTACCTTAGGGTGAAGTATCTCTATATAATCATCATAAATTTTTTCCTTATCTTCATGTCATGAAATGAATCAGAATTCAAACTATTAAAAAACGTAGATGAACAATCACATAATTTTTCAACATTGTCCAAAGTCCTATCTATTTCTTCTATATAATCATCATAAATTATTTCCTTATCTTCATGTCACGAAATGAATCAAAATTCAAACTATTAGAAAAAGTAGATGAACAATCACATAATTTTTCAACATTGTCCAAAGTCCTATCTATTTCTTCTATTTAGTCATAAGATAAATTATTAAAAATAATATGTGTTATGAATGAATCCTGGTCATCTCCATGAAAATCATTATATAAAGGGATTTTATAATTTACTCTAATAGAGTATTCATTACTATGACCACAGAGAACAAGTCTAGATACATAGACAAATAACTTTTAGAAAATATTATATAAAAAGCTTCTTTATTGTTTAATTTTTCAATATCAATTTCCTCTTCTAGGTTTTGTGAAAAGGATAATGATTTTCAATGTATTTTGGTTGATTCTTCTTCAAAAGAAGAAGTCTCAATGCAAACTTCAAGGTCATTAATTAATTTTCAATTAATAAGCTTAGAAACAAAATCTTCTAATAAATCCATATTTCTTAAAATATCAATGTTCTGAGAAGAATAATTATTAGTTTCATCATTACTAATCCTCTTCTGAGTTCAAGGGAGTGAACATTAATCAAGAAAACCTTACATTAAATCACTTTTTGATGGTCTATCATTATTAGGAAATCTGAAACAAATTAACCTAAACCTAGCAAGAAATTCTTCCACATTTTCACCTTCATACATCCTTAGAATTTCTAACTCTACACACAATTTCTCATAATCAAAATCTTGATGATATTTAAGAAATAACTCTATCGTATACCTCCATGAATGAACAGAATGAGTTGGTAATAACTTAAACCAACTCCTAATCCTTCCTTGAAAAGTTAGAGTAAAAAGTTTGCAAATCAAACTTTCATCAAATATATGCAAGCTATTACAAATAATATTGAACTAAGATATATGATGAAAAGAAAACAATTATTCTTGTCCATTGAAACTCAATTTCAACAAGAAATTAATTGTATTTCCAGATATTCTTTCAATAGTCGAGGGAAAGCTAAAAGAATGATCTAGAACATGGATGATGTAAGATATTCAAAATAAAGAATAACTATGGAGGGTTTGCTTGCTCGGCCCTCCTTCTAGTGCCAATTGTTGATAGGTGGAAAATTGTCTTCCTTCAATAGGGGATCATCACTTGATCAAGGCCCCAATTAGGCCTATACATGTTTGATATGGTGATGTCCACCAATATGTGGGCCATGTTGTCACCAAATTCTTTTGAAACCGACTATAAAGTTGATCCAATTAAATCACTAATATGATCCTAAATCTAATTTAACATAAGAAAAGGAGAACTAAATAGTTCTATGTCTAATTTCCATATTGATGAAGAGAAAATATACTTTAAATATTAGATGCCAAAAAGGAAGATAAATCAATTTGATCAAGAAATAGTTCATCGTTTCAGCAATTGTTAAATACAAATGCATGACATAACTTGTAAACGATTACATCAACATTTAAACATTTAATTGCAATCAATGAAAAGAAATAAGATACTTCAATTAAAGAAATGAAAATAGTTTCAAATACCATAAATGAATACCCTAAAACATACATAGAAAAAGAAAAGTCGCATCACCACAATTTGAAATTCCTTTCCATCATGACTCAAAATCTCATAACCTATAATTAAAATCCTGCAAATGATTGCAAGGCCTATCCATATATTTATGATATAACATTAATAGGTGGGGTCCCCTAGAAGTAAATACATAAATTATTATTTTCAAGAATTTTTCTTAGCACACTTACATATTTGTATATCAATGGTATTGTGATGAAGCTTCACATTTATGGTGTGTGTGATTCTTGGCATGATTAGATGATGATATGGGTTGTTGCACTTTAATTCAATGCATGTCAGTGGTAATATCTTCTCTTTATTATTCATCATTTCGGTGACATGGTACTTGTCAAATATGAAAAATATATGATCTTCCCTATTCCTATGATTGCATATGCAATACAAGTTAAAATCATTTTCAATACTCATGAATTCAATACATATAAACTTTACAGTTTATATTACATATATAAGTTTGATATACATGCAATAAAGACAAGGTATGAGGGATAAAAGAGTGGTTTCATAAACCATATACATATGGAAAATTTTCATACATATGCAAAGATATGGTAATATAGTCATAGTATGCACAAAGGTTATATCATATGAATAGATTCACCTGACAAACTCACATTGTTCTAATGTTGCAACAATGGTGATGACATTGTTCTCATGTTGCAACAATGGTGATGACAAAAGGGTAATGTTAAAGTGGAAATGTTTTGACTTTATGATAAGTATTAAATCCATGGGAAAAAATATTTGAAACTTTTGGTTAATATATAATATGGAAAATTTGTGCATAACATGAGTTGTACAACATATGTTTTGAATGGTATAAACCTTGGTTTTTTACATAGCAATGATATGTGTTTTAGAATTTCATTGAACATATGCAAAAAAAAAAACTTAACCTACTCGCATGACCATGCGTTTCGATTAGGTAAGTTAAGATAGTGAAGTGACAAGGTTTATTAACATAAGGGATTTGAGTGATATTATGCATGGTTATTGACATGGATATGGTATCGTTCTTGTTATGAGGTTCATGTGATATGATGGTTATGGTTTCATTATTCCATTGGTTGGCATGTAGATATGAGCTATGGTTTGAAGGTCGACGTAATGGGCTGTCCATGCATTCGATTCACAAGTACGTGGGAAATTGATCTTATACCCTCGCGAGTTACCACCTCATTTTTTTTGGGTCTTGGTAATTTTGGTTATGTTGAGACTGTGGAGAAAGAAGAGCTCGAGCTAGCTTGGAAATCCTGCTATGTAGCAACCATCTTGGCCCAACCCTGGTATAAAAAAGGTTGCAAAGCAAGGTATGTACTTCATTTTTGTTGAGAATCTTATGCATATGTTTTGCAAAGCAATAATTTAGTAATGGCTTTGTGTTATTCACTGATATTGAGTGTCTCTCTCCCCCTGCTTTTCACTCTTAATGGAATAATTGTTCAAGGGCTTATGTTTTCAAAGAAAATGAAATGGTTACTCTGTGCCAAATGTCTTCCTCACTCCATGCATTATTTTACTTTCCATTTATAATTTATGGCTGATTGAAACTAAACCCATTTGATATAAATATAAGTTGTGACCTGAGTTCGAGTTCGTGTAACAATTTCTCTACTATCTACTATTCTAGCCGAGAAAATCTTGGTTTCGATCCACACTAGTCATATTGGATGTGGAACTTGTGTTGAGTTCTAAGTTCCAAGTTTTATATGTGTGTAAATATGCACACAACCTTGGTCTATTTTTGAATGGACAAATTTACAATTGTGCAAAAGTTACAAATAAATTAAAATGTTTTTTCCTTGTTGAGTCAGAACTGGGATTTGAACATGTGACCCTAACATGTGTTTTAATAGGTATAATAATTTGTACATGATGATTACTTTTGTTATTCTACCAGCGTATATTCTTGACTGATTTTGGTTATTTGGGTTTTGAGCCCGTGCCCATATTGTGGATAATTAAGTTTTTGAATTATGTATGAATTGTTCGCTTATACATTTGCAACTAGCAATGGTTTTTGTTAACTCTTATTGTTTGTTAGGTCTCAGTCAAATTTTTGGTTTAAAGTTCTATATGGATATATATCGAGTCTTGGGTTATTTCAAAATGAATAATATTACGATTGTCCATATTCTTTGCGACCAACATTAAAATTCTTTGTATATGATTGGTCAAAGTCGAGTGTTGAACCCATGGATTTATAATATGATTGAGTGAATTTAAAGTATGTATATGGGTTGTTATTTGACTTCTACAACCAATATATATTTTATGTGACCCCAGTGTTTTTTCCAAAATATGGTCGAAGTTTGAACTCTAGTTATATAAGAATCAATTCCAATGTTGATTATGGTTTAGTGGGACCAATAAACAACCATATCCCTTCTTAATTCAAAATGTTTGAGCTCTATATTTTGGCATATTTTTGGTTTGAAATATGGTGATATATGCAATATGTAGCTTCATAATTGTTATTGTAAAAGGATAATTGTTTTGTTTCCAGATAGCTACAACTTATCTTTATTTCTATTCAAAATCAAATTTACAAGAGATTTTTTTTTAAAAGTACTTTGGTCCATCTATTATATGGTTCCATCTTACCCGAAAGTTGTGGTAATTTGACAATCTACATGATGATTTGTTTTGAATTTTTCAACTCCAATTTATACCTTGTTCATTATTGGAGGTAAATTTTAATAATTCTCAGTTGATCATGGATATCGAGTTCCATTTATGTTGCATTCCTTTGAAAACCATATCAAATGGTCACAATGAAAAGAAATTGGTTTTGATTGAAACATATGGGTTGAAAGTATTGTTGATTGGGAATTCAAGGAATATGATACTCGATTTAAGTTTTTATGATGTATACATAGAAAAATTCTAATAGATGGATTTAAATTTATTTGTTTTTCTTTTTATAAACAAGACCTAATCCCCACATAATATATCACTTTCCATAAATTATTTCTGAAATTTCCGAAACACATTTCATTTGATTTCATGAATTTTCTCCCCCTATTATGTAAATAGAAAACTTTCAAGGTAGAGATCTACTAGAATATTGTTTTATATGGTCTTGATATATGAATCATTTGTTTTGATTAGAACGAATCATGGGATAGTTATGACATACGTAAAAGATTGTTGAAAATGGATTATAAGTGTTATGTCACGAACTTTGCTCAGATTGGAAATATAATGAGTTATGAACATAATTAATTTATTGAAATGGATCATGAACATGTATTTTATCATGCATTCCTATCATCTATAACATTTTCATAAATTACAAATCCATTTTCATTATTTCTTTATCATTTATAATTTCATTCCCATTCATTTCCCATGTTCAAAGAGATTAGTGACAATTTGATAAAGAATCTATAGTTTGAATATTTAGAAAAACAAGCAGAAAAAGAGCAACTTATGATTTTCTTCCTTCTTTTTCTTATTCCCTTGGCATGAATGATTGCTTGGCTAGTTCATATCCATTGTTAAATCATTTGAAAGAAAAATAGTATATGATGTTTAATATATAGTAAATTGTGAGTGTGTGTGTGGGTGGGGAGGGGGGAGGGGGTCATTGATGCAATATCGATGAGTTTCTTCAGTCGTGGAAGTAATCACTTTGGTAACAAGGGAAATAGAGGAAAGAGAGGTAGAATTCCTAATGAATTTTGCAAAAGAAGAAGAAATACTAGAATGAGGTTTCCAATCCACTTTGATGCTAATTCAAGTTAATTCAATCAATTGGTTCAAACCGTGACTATTTGAATATAGCTGGACACCTTGCTTTATAGCCACCTCAGGCACCTTTTATAACTCCTATACAACCACACCCAAACATAACTAACTTTATTGAGCCACCTCATATGCCACCAAGCAATTATTGATGGGAAAATGTACCTGCAAATCCACCCTCTAATATTGTCCATTGCCTAATGTCTCATTACCACCACCTCATCCTTTATAGCCTATGCATCATATTTCTTTTGCATCTTCTCATGCACATTATGTCTAGGTTCCTAAAAATTATAAAGCATTATCCCTTGAACCTTAGACAGATAAAAGTAAATGACCTACCATTTATGTAATCTTTGATTCATCTGAGACCTCCTCTTACATAGTCAAGTCTCTCCTTGCTAAACATGAGGATAATGAAAGAAAAATAACCTTTGATGACATGAACCCTGAGATGTCAAGAGTGGAAGAAAGGAAATATGTCGATCCATATTTTCTTAAGCATAGGGTTTCACTGTCAGAAGAAAGTAAACAAAGGGAAGCTACTTCTAATAAAAAAAATATTTCTAATTTTATTTTATGATGTGATGACACTTTCACTTTTACATTCGAGGCATATATTTTTGGGGGAAATAGACATGATATTAATTTTTGAAAAACTTTATATCATTCCTTTATGATGTTTGGAAGATACAAGTGTTTTGATGATATGACATGATTACATTAGCTTCTTTTTTATATATATTCTTTTGATGATATATGCACAATATTTGAGTAAAATGTAGAGAAACAAGAGAAATCTTGAAAATAAAATAAATAAAGACATATAGGGGACCCACCTATTAATCCTTATTTACCCTTATTATACAATAAAGTTTTCCTATCTTAACTAAAGCTATTTAACTTTATAAAAAAAAGGTAGTTGAACCACTTGAACTATGTTTTGAAGAATAAAAGGAAGAGAGAAAGGGAAAATAAGGACATGAGAAAATAGAGAGAGATACTTCTCATGAGGTTTTCTCTTGCCTCAAGAGAGAATACTTATCTATTCATTCATTTCTAAGTTTCTTCATAGCTAAGTTATCTTGTTGATAGTAGGCTTACTCTAAAGGTGGAAAAAGAAAGGATTGTGAAGCATAGACTTTTGACATGCTCCAAATGTCATTCATTCATCTTGATATTCTGTTTAGTCTTAGTTAGAAGTTTTAAACTCAATTTTAGTGCTAATTAATGTTATTTTGTAGATTCAAGGCTATGATGCGCTTGTAGCTTAGATTGATCCAGTTTATTTTTAAGTCTTATTCTTTTTATTTGAGACACCAATTGTCTTTGTATGAGTTAAAATTACATCTTAGATTTCTAGGTCTAATTATGGTCCAAACCCTCGTAGGGTTTTGTAAAGATAAACTTGGTTGTTACTCATAAAGTTATTAATAAAATTAGTTGTTGATTCCTTATCATCCTTGAGACTTGTTGTGCACTAAATTTTCATATTTATGTTATCTTGCATTTACTTATTCAATTTTTCAGAAATTTCATTTGCAATCACTTTTTCTATTTTTAAATTTCATTTTATATCAAAGCATACATATTACATAATAACATCAAGCCCAAGAAATTATATCTTTGATGTGTGATTGGTATTTTTGAACAGGCTATAATCCCAATGTGATAATACTTCCTATCTCACCTAGCCTAGTGAGATTAAAAAATGCTTGAGTGAGGATATAGCCATTCCATCCTCAACATTTATTTGGCGACCATACTAGAGAGTATCTTTTACTCTCTAGTTTTTTTTCTATTCTTTTGATTAATGACTTTTCCAATCCCAAAACAACCTAACTTGAGGTTTCCTAACCAAATAAGTATTACATCATATGTTTTATTTTATTTTATTGTAGAAACTTCACGTACTCGCAAAGAACCTGAATGTTATTGGGAGATTATAGCCCATGATATTGATATTCAAGAACAAAGAGAATCCCTTCAAATGCAAGCTCTAAATAGGCCTCCTCAATAAACTGTTGTCGTATGACCACCAAGTTTTTTTCGTCAAGATGGAAAAAAGGCCAACCTCTTGAATTTGATCCTTTCTTTGAAATAGGAAGGAAAAATCTAGTCATAGAGAATCTTCAACCCAGGATTAGAATTTCTTTATCGTATTTTGAATCTAAGGTAACAAGTATTTCAATATATTTCCTTCCCAGGAAAACTACAATGACTTCTTCCAGTGGTTCTGGTGGTACAAACGAACCTACTTCATCACAAGCTTCAATTTCTTCTCTAATCAGAAGCATGTATAGCCACTATAATACTATCCAGTCAACAACAAATACTGTTAAAGTTACCAAAGAATACAATTTGTTTGAATTGAAGGAGGATTCAAACACTACACTTTGGCATGTGTCTTCTCCTTTAGATTTGGCTTCAACCACTACACCTCTTCAAAAATGTTAAGAACCAAATATCAATATAGCATAGAAAAACCTCAGAATAAGTACTCAACGCCTTGAAAAAGAGATAATTCCATATAATAAGCCTCTTTGAGGGGGCAACCTCCTTATGCCCACATAAATGTACAATTACCAGATGATTCAAAATGAAAATGTCTCCTTGGTATATATAGGAGACTAGGAGGTATACTTACAACTAATGGAATAAAGCCAACATAAATAAAATAACATTACTAATGTAATATGCCCCAATTAAGGGGTAACAAGCCACTATTTAGGACTTAACATGCCCCTCCCCTTGAGACAAGTGTTGTCAACAATGCTTGAGTAAATCTAGATGCTTCTATGTACAAGACTCATCTTCCCAAGTGGAATCTTCAGCCGATAGTTTCCTCCATTTAATGAGATACTCTGAAATGGATCTATTCCTCAACTAGCAAATTCTTGTGTCAGTGATGGCTTCAGGCTCCAATATGATTTTTCCTTCCTCATCAAGTTCTGGCAATATAGCTTGAACTAGTATCTTGTCCCCTATAACCTTCTTCAATCATGGAACATGGAAAATTGGGTGTACTCGTGAAGATGCAGGCAACTCCAATTTGTATGCCATAGTACCAATCTTTTGCAACACCTTATAAGGGCAATAGTACTTTTCAATAATTTATTATCAATCTTGGCTTGCTTGAGGGACATCTGTTTGTATGGTTGTATTCTTAAGAACACCCAATCCCCTACTTCAAAACGTCTTTCACTATGATGTTGTTCTGCTTGTTGTTTCATGCGATTTTGTGCCATGGTCAGGTTGTCCTTTAATATTTGGAGAACTTGTTGTTGATGCTCGATGTGATCTTCCACTACTTGAACCTTAGATTTTTCTT
>JZKD02S1226902.1:349720-362167 GCA_000966675.3 Picea glauca | reverse complement strand
AACTTAGCTTCCATCTCTTGTAGTTCATATTTTGTTACTATCTTCTTTTGTAAATCATTTATGTCCCTATGCATTTCTTCACCTTCATCAAGAGTCCAAGTAGGATTGTCTGGAGCCTTATTTGGTGTAAAAGTTCCCTTTTTTGGTGGCATGTTGGCCAAGTATCACTTTAAACCTTGATTTTGGGGTGGTTCTGCTAGACAATCTTCTTTTTATTGTATCTCCAAAATTTCGGCCCATCTGAGTATGAAATTTTCCTTTTTGTAGGTCTCTGCTATTTCTTCTCTGCAATGCCACAAGTCTGATCAAAATTGGATGTGCCAAGTGGAATTTATGGTAACTTCCCCACAACTTGCTCATTTTTTACCTTTTCAGGAGATCTCACTTGTATAGCGTGCCCCACACAAAATAATTGATATAAAATTCTGAAACTCATACCAAAAATACTACAGACTGTCCACTATCCAATGCAACCAATCTCACTGAATTTGGATACTCTAGGAAGGCGTTATGATTTTTTTACCTGGAACACCTTCTTGAGACTAGTCAATAGGACTAGTCAGATACCCTATCTTCCATAGGGTGTATATACCAATGTAAGATGACCCAGAAGTTGAAGATTTTACCACAAATACCTTACTAATTTCTGTAAATAGCCTCTAGAGTTTAGGGTCTGAAATGTTGCAAAAAAACTTTATAGCGAAAATTCTGCAATGACTCAATTCAGGATGATTCTTGAACCCTATCTTCCCTAGGATGTATCTACAAAATTATAACACCTCGAGAGATGAAATTTTAACCCAACGTACCTTGATCCATCTACTAAATATCCTCCAATCCGTTCCTTCTGAAACATTGTAGAAAAAAATTTATAGTGAAAATTCCAAGGTGTCTAATATGTAGCAGCAAAACCCCAAGACCTTGAGCTCTGATACCATATGTTAAGATCTAAATATCAATATAGCATAAAAAAATCTTATAATAAGTACTCAACGCCATGAAGAATAGATAATTTCAAATAATAATCCTCTTTGAGGGGGAAACCTCCTTATGCCCACATAAATGTACAATTACGAGATGATTCAAAATGAAAATGTCTCCTTGGTATATATAGGAGACTAGGAGGTATAATTACAACTAATGGAATAAAGCATACATAAACAAAATAACATTACTAATTTAATATGCCCCAATTAAGGGGCAATGAGCCACTAGTTAGGGCTTAACAAAAAATTCAAAGATCATTTGCCTAAATTTTCTAGTAATGGCACTATTTCAATTAATGAGCATCTTGTTTCTTATTCAAATCCATGCCATAACATTGGATCAAATGAAAATAGTGCATGTATGAGACTTTTTTTCAATTCATTGTAAGGAAAGGCTGGGACTGATTTCTTTGAATTACCACTCAATATCTTTACAACTTGGGATGAATTATTGTATTGGATCAAATTAACCTATGGAAAACCTCAAAGTCCAATGGTTTTTTTGATATATTACAACAATATTTTATACAAGAAAGGTGAAAATATTAAATCTTTTAACTTATGTTTCACTAAATTATACAATCAAATTCTAGAAATCATTAGACCTCTCAATCACGTTGCATTAATGCACTATTATAACACCCTACCTTCTACGTATAGTCATAGGCTAGAGGAAAATAATTCTAACAGTTTGGGATCTGTATTATACACATTTTTAAAGTTTGATGAGTAATTGGAAAGAACAAGGATTCTTGTCGAAGACTTTTCCAAACAAACTGGCATGTCAACTGTGTTACAATTGGTTCAAGATATGAGAAATTGAATAATTTCTTTCAAAATAAAAGGGATTACTTCCACCTCTTCTCAACTGAAACCTCTACCCATGATTCCTTTAGTAATCAAACTAATAGTTTTCAGCCTAAGACTATTCTTTCAAGAACCTAGTGTAATTTTTGTGAGGAGAATCATGATGAAAATACCTGTGAGATTAAGAAAAGTGCAAGAGAGCACATCTTTGAAAAAATAAATGATATAAAAATTGTTTCCTTATATTGGGTGCAAGAAGAGGATGTCATGATGGTTGACACCTGAAACAAATCTTATCAAAACAAGGGCAAGGAAGGTCCTCCCAAGTCTACTTTTTCTCCTAGTTCACCCTCTCAGTAGACTAATCCTTAGATTACAAGGGGTACCCAAAATTAAGAGGTTTATACCTCATCTTCTTCATATAAGTACAATATATTGAAACAATTGGCCACAATCAAAGTGGATGCATATTTATTGGATATGGTCACCATCCCTGAACAACAAAGGCATCTGAAATATTTCATGGAAGGTAAAACTTCCACCACTTCCATTTTGACTAAAGAATAGAATGAATAAGGAATGTATATAAATAACTTAGGTGTATATAATCCTAGAAGTTATGTAAATCATCCTCCTTTCTATGTATATGCAAATATTATGGATAAAATTGCACATTGTTGTCTAATTGATGGTGAATCGGAATCCAATGTCACATCTAATATCATTATGGAAGAGTTAGATATTTCATGTACAAATGAAAATTCAAGGAGTATGTTGTATTACAATAGTCAGCATAAAGATACTACTGGTGAAATCGAATATGTGACTTTGGTTTTGTGGGCTCACCTGGGGATAAGAACCACTTGTAATATTCAAGTGATTGATATGCTAGTTAACAACTATTCCATTATTTTGGGAAGATACTGAAAAGCATTTACTTGTGGATATATTTCACTATATGAGACACACATGTCCCTTCCCAAGAATGAAAATAATAGCATTGTTCTTTGGGAAGGACAAATCTCACCCTACATAGAAAGTATTCCATAACCACATGTTAATTACATTGAAAATGACATTGGTGCATACTCAATTTTTTTAGAGGAAGATAATGATTTTGTTTCACAACCTCCAAATCTTGAAGATGGAATGTAGCACATGAATTTTGATGGTGCATGCTCAAGTGAGGGTAGTGGAGTTGGCATAGTATAAATTCTAACAGATTTGTTGAGATATTACAACCTCAAAGTCCAACAGATTTGTTGAGATATTACAACAAAATTTTCTACAATAAAGGTGAAACAATTAAATCTTTTAACTTATGTTTCACTAAATTATACAATTAGATTCCAGAAATCATTAGACCTCTCAATCAAGCTGCATTAATGCACTATTATAACACCTTACCTTCTACGTATAGTAATAGGATAGAGGAAAATAATGCTAACAATTTGGGATCTGCATTATACACATTTTTAGAGTTTGAGGAGTAATTGGAAAGAACAAGAATTCTTGTCGAAGACTTTTCCAAACAAACTGACATGTCAACTGTGTTACAATTGGTTCAAGATATGAGAAATTGAATGATTTATTTCAAAATAAAAGGGGTGACTTCCACCTCTTCTCCAACTGAAACCTCTACCCAGTCTTCCTTTAGTAATCAAACTAATATTTTTTGGCCTAAGACTATTCTTTCA
The DNA here is from genome assembly GCA_000966675.3 of Picea glauca. Taxonomy (NCBI): domain Eukaryota; kingdom Viridiplantae; phylum Streptophyta; class Pinopsida; order Pinales; family Pinaceae; genus Picea; species Picea glauca. The sequence goes on along the minus strand of JZKD02S1226902.1, from coordinate 358,677 downwards.
AGAACCTAGTGTAATTTTTGTGAGGAGAATCATGATGAAAATACCTGTGATATTAAGAAAAGTGCAAGAGAGTGCATCTTTGGAAAAATAACTGATATACAAACTATTTCCTTATATTGGGTGCAAGAAGAGGATGTCATGATGGTTGACACCTGAAACAAATCTTATCCAAACAAGGGCAAGGAAGGCCCTCCCAAGTCTACTTTTTTTCCTAGTTCATCCTCTCAGCATACTAATCCTTAGATTACAAGGGGTACCCAAAATTAAGAGGTTTTTACCTTATCTTCTTCATATAAGTACAATATATTGAAAAAATTGGCCACAATCAAAGTGGATGCATCTTTATTGGATATGGTCACCATCCCTAAACAATAAAGGCATCTGAAATATTTCATGGAAGGTAAAACTTCCACCACTTCAATTTTGACTGAAGAATATAATGAAGAAGGAATATATATAAATAAACTAGGTGTATATAATCCAAGAAGTTATGTAAATCATCCTGCTTTCTATTTATATGTAAATATTATGGATAAAATTGCACATTCTTGTCTAATTGATGGCGAATCAGGATACAATGTCACATCTAATATCATTATGGAAGAGTTAAGTATTTCATGTACAAATGAAAATTCAAAGAGTATGTTGTATTACAATAGTCAGCATCAAGATACTACTGGTTAAATCAAATATGTTACTTTGGTTTTGTGTGCTCACCTAGAGATAAGAACCACTTGTAATATTCAAGTGATCGATATGCCAGTTAGCAACTATTCCATCATTTTGGGAAGAGACTGGAAAACATTTACTTGTGGATATATTTCACTATATGGGACACACATGTCCCTTCCCAAGAATGAAAATAATATCATTGTTGTTCGGGAAGGACAAATCTCAGCCTACATAGAAAGTCTTCCATAACCACATATTAATTACATTGAAAAGACATTGGTGCGTGCTCAATTTTTTTAGAGGAAGATAATGATTTTGTTTCACAACCTCAAAATCTTGAAGATGGAATGTAGCACATGAATTTTCATGTTGCATGCTCAATAGAGGGTAGTGGATTTGGCATAGTACTATATTCACATGTAGGAAAGATTCATAATTTTTCTTACAGATTGGAATTTGTATGTACTAACAATGTTATAGAATTTGAAGCCTTGGCTCTTGTAATTTAAAATTATTTCAATCATGGTTGTTATCATCTTGTTGCTTTGGGGGATTCTAAAATTATTGTAAACATGTTTATAAGAAGCTATACCCCCTTAAACAAATTGATAAAAAGGTATAGATAGACAGTTTGACAATTAACATGGAATCTTATGTATTTGAACATCACTCATATCAAGAGATATTTGAATTCTAAGGATGATAGGATTTTTGTTTTTTCAACTACTCCTACAAGGACATTACTTACTAAGAAGCATGATTGTACATTTATTTCCTTATATCTTCCTCATTTTCCTGATAATGTAGAATCATGGAAATATTTTCTTGATGATGAAAGTATATGTGCATTTTTACAAAATGAACCATTAAAACGAAACGAGATAATATCTCTAGAAGACAACAAATTCCCAATGCAATTGACTCCCTTGGAAAGCTCATTCTTATTTAGTGATGTTGGGAATAAAAAATAAAATGAAGAGGAGTCAAAAAGAAAAATTCAAAGTACCATTTCAGTGAACATGGGGACTCAATAAGACCCAAAGATTTTAAAGATTGGAGCCCAATGTTTAGGGAAAGAAAAACATAAATTCATAGATCTATTCCATGAATTTAAATATCTGTTTTCTTGGTATTATGAGGATTTATGTGTTTTTGATACTAAAATTATTCATCATGCAATTCCTATCAAGGAAGAAGCAAAATCGGTAAGGCAAAGACAAAGGCATATTAATCCTGCATTAGAAGCTACTATTAGAAAGGAAGTTGAAAATCTAATTAACACCCATATTATATTTGTTGTAAAGTTTTATGAATGATTTTCCAACCTTGTCCTAGTGCGGAAAAAGAACGGTGATATAAGATTATGTGTTGATTTATGTTCATTAAATAGGGAAAGTGTAAAAGATAATTTTCCACTTCCTAACATGGAACTTATTTTACAACAAGTGGAAAGATAGAAAATGATGTCACTTCTTGATCGATTTTTCAGGTTATAATCAGATTCAAGTCAAGAGAGTCAACAAGTATAAAACCACTTTCACGACATGTTGGGTCACCTTTGCTTATGAAAGAATTCTTTTTGATTTAATTAATGTAGATGATACATTTCAAAGAGATATACAAATAGACTTTGATGTTCTTATTGATAAAATTATCCAAATATATATTGATGATTTAATTGTCTATTCTAGAAAATGACAAGATCATTTCGATCATCTAAGACATGTTCTCCTTCTATGCAAAAAATTAATAATCTATTTAAATCCTACGAAACATACTTTTTGCGTCACCACAGGTAGTCTTCTTGGGCATATTGTGTCTAAATTAGGAATCTGTATTGATCCAGAGAGGGTTATTGCAATTCAAAATATTCAAGCCTCATCTTCGAAAAAAGAAATCAAATATTTCATGGATAAAATTAATTGTGTTAGAAGATTCATTCTCGATTTTTCTAGAATGGTAAAGCCTATATACACCGTGTTAAAATAATATAGATCATTTTCTTGGAGTGATAACACTGAAAAATATTTCATAGAAAAAAAAACAATTAGTTATGCCCATGTTTTGGCAAAACCAAATTTTCAAAAATATTTTATTATTTACACAAATGCCACTGAAGAAGCAATATCTACTACTCTTCTTCATAAATATGATTAAAAAAATGAGCATCCAATAGCTTACATGAGATAGATTTTATCTGATGATGAATTTAAATACACTTCGAATGAAAAACATACTTATGCTCTTGTTATGTTGGAGTAGGGATTAAACACATAGGAGAATGGATATGAGATCAGAGGTGGTGTCTAAAGACAACATAGAACTAAAGCACAAGCATGCTCCATGAGAGTGAGAATAGATAGCCCGATGATAATGATAATAGATTGATCATAGGATCATATATAAATAGGTTTTGGTCATGGAACAAACCAATAATTTATGGTGTAGTCAGTTTCACATGTTCATAAAATGTGGAACCAGGATCCTAATGGACATTTTCAACCAACAATTTAGTTGTTCATCGAACCAAATGATTGGTCGAACCAAAAAACCAACAAGGTGATGTTTAAGATGGAACCACATGTTCCAACACCCCCCCATAAACTGAACTTGGAGGAAAATAAATTTTGTAGCTTTCTCCCTGAATTTATTTTTATTGCAAATGTTGATCACAAGATGGTACAACAACACTCCTAAGGAAGTTTGATCACCATCAACACCAATCAAGGAAAAAAATATAGCCATCCACTGCAAACTGGTTGCAAAATCTATTATTCAAACATAGATCCAGTCAGATAGTTGACTAGAAAACAAGACAACACCAACCAATGGATGAGATGACTAGAAAAGAACACACCAATATAATCAGTCTCTGTCAATCCAAAGGTCTCTTCCAATATAGATAGTATTTTTATCCATGCAGTATATGTATAAGGTACAATAAGAAAAAGTATATCTCCCAACAACATAGTTGAACATGGTTCGATCAGTCTCAACAAATCCAAGCACATCAATTAGGTTTACACATCAAAAAATTCAATTAATCCCCCTCTTAAACATAGTTGAGGGATAAATGTATTTGCAATAGATCTTCGTCGAAACACTAGTCATTGAACAATATCTAGTCGAAACTTAGTCGACAAATACTCAGTAAAAAAACTTCTAGTTGACTATGATCTCTGGTCAAGTCTCAGTCAACCAATTTCCCAGTCGAACTCTAGTTGATTTTCATGTCAAGTCGATCCTATGGTCGGCGACTACAAAGCAATAAATAATGAAGAGGATCGATGTACATCTATACAATCGATGATACACAATGGTAGAAACTAAAACATATGGTGACATGCACCCATTACCACTTATCAATCCAACCATGATCTATCCCGGTAGTTGGTATTGGTCCATGGTTCTATATTTCACGTCTCTTCTACAAATATTTGAAAGCATGATTTCCATTCCTTCAATTTCTATGGTGAGAATGTCAATACAAAATAGATTTTTGTGTTGTTTGATCAAGAGATATAGGCTCAAGGTCTAGTGTAATCTTAGGAGTAGAAATACCTAGTACATCAACATAATTGTCATCAACAATATTATTCACATATTTTGGCATGTTAGAAACAACCATCTTGTCAATCGATTCAATAGATTGCTTTGTTGGAAAACCATTTTGAACTCCACCTGAAATGAACAAATATTCCATGTTTGCAATAAGCGAAGGTGTAGGAAAGGAGAAAACAAAAACATCATATCCAAGACATATTCTTGGAGACTTTATATCGAGCATAATAGGAGCAACAATACCTTGTCTATTCTTCCCAATTACTCCTCCAGTATATCTTATCTTGCTAAGTAGTCGGGAACCTATACTTGTAGTGTGTTTTTCAAAGCTAGGAGAAACAACACAATAATTAGTTTTAAATCATAATTTAACAACATATTTCTTACAAGGAGCATCAGATGGTGGTGAATAAATGGGTGAGCCTAACAGCTCAACAACATCAACAGTCTTCTTATCATTTTGTAGGTGGCAAACTTGTTCTTCAAGGTTTTGTTTACAGTCCTGCAATCCCTAAGGAGTCTCATCCTTCTCTTTCAACTACAACAATATGGTATCATAATATTCCTTCAATGCCTAATATTCATCAAATAGTCAATTTTTATCTTCTTGAAGAGGATTAGCTTCTTCAGGAAGCTCATCAATAAAGGCCTGCAAGTGGGAAACCTCACAAGTCAGCTGGTTGACTTTTGTGTTCAATGTTGTATGAGGAAGGGATTTAACTTCGTCCTCCAAGTCTATAAGAAGGTCAAATTTGTCCTGAAATTTGTCTACAACAATTTGGAAAAAATTACAATATTTTTCTCCATGGCAGTAACCCTTCTGGAGAGCTTAGTCATAATAGTCTGGAACATGTTTTCTGTAATATTTAACTTATTTTTAAGTTCTACATTTTTTGTCTTCAAGGAATCATTTTCATGAGAGATAGTTTTCACCTCCTTCATGAATCAAGATATCATTGACAAGATCATTTTTATTGCCAAAATCATCCACCAGAACTTGAAAAATAGTTTCCATTGTATGATCTAGGTCAAACAATTTCCTACATTTTTCATCAAACCGTTGCAAAAGACTAGTTTGAAAGAGGGAAACCCCATCTTCTAGCTGGGTATGGATTTTCCTCGGTTCATTTTTTAATCATTGATTCTCAGTCTGAAACTGTGCAACAACATTCTGCAAGTTAGTGACTTCTTCATGAAATCGGTTATGAGATTCTTCCAAGGAAATGGCCTTCTTCTCACAAATTTACTACAGTTTTTGAAGCATTATAGCTTCATATGCATCCATCATGCCCATCGTCGATGGATAGAAATAATCAAACCAAAAATTTTCAATGATGTTCGAAAATGTAATGGGAAATTTAGCCACAAGAAATAAGTCAAGTTTCACCAATCAGTCAATAACCCAACAAAGATGTTATATGGAAGCAACTTATGAACTCAAAAATTTGAAGTCCAAGTCATTTGTCAAGGTTGAATCTAAATGGATCCTGTCGATTTTGAGCATATCCTTATGTGGTTGAGTCAAGTTTGAGTCGATCCCAAAGATAAAGGTCGGAAAAATTCAAGTTCGTGCACTCCTTTTTTGGGGCAAGTTGACTTCAGATAGTCCAAAGAGGATATGCATGTCACTAGTCGAATGATGCAGGTGTTTGGGTTCCATTCGAAACACACAATTCTGCAAGAAACATGCAACAATAAATTCAAAGGATCGACACACCCCCAGTAAATTCAGGTCAATCCCTAACCAAGGTCAAACCTACTTTCAATCGTCAACAAGAATAGTCGAACCACATTCACACCAGTCGAGGGTTTAGATCCATAAGTAGAGATGAGTTTCATGTCGGCCGACAACAACCAACACACATGCACCATTCAAACAAGGAAAATAGGTCATTCGAACCTTCCAATGGATCTTCTTCCATGGTAGTCAATGGCTAGTCAAGGGAGACCAAGTCAATGTCGAGTTGGAGTAATATAAATTCAAATCGTCACAAAAAATTCTTAGTTGATGCTCTAGAAAATAATAAAAACAACCCATGTGAAGAAACCCAAGTCGATGTTTGGCACATGTGAGAACTCTATCAATAGTTGATACAATGGAGCTAGGGAAATTTGATGAAATGAGCCACCAGAGACACCAATGGATCGATTATGCAAGCCATTCTAGTTATTGTATGATTTTCATGGATTTAACAAGATTATGGTATAACCCATAATGCAAAAAATAATAGAGGAGGGTTTTTTTGTCCCATAAACCCATGACGAGTAATGAAATTATAATTCTCACAAAGTTTCACCACTTTCTTACTTCCATTCCATTCTTTATGAACCCAAGATAAAATAACCATCGACTCTGATACCATGTTGTAGTAGGGATTAAACATAGAGGAGAACAAATATGACATTAGAGGTGGCGTCTAAAGACACTATAGCATTGAAGCACAAGCACGCTCCATGAGAGAGAGAATAGATATTCTGATGATAATCATAATAGACCGATCATAGGATTGTCTATAAATAGTTATTGGTCATGGACCAAACCAATAATCTCGAGTGTAGTCGGTTGCACCTGTCCATAAAACATGGATTTTGGATCCTAAGTGGACATGTTAAACCAACAATTTAGTCGATCATTGACCCAAAGGATTGGTCAAACCATTCAATTGACAAGGTGAGGTTTAATATGGAACCACATGTTCCAACATGTTAAATCTATTGAAAAGTTTCATTAATTTATCTTAGGCAAGCATACTCAGGTAAAAGTCCCTTTGTCGACAATTAAAGTTTTTATTTCACAAACACATCTATTTGGAAAGATTGCACATTGGATTTCTAAGATACATGATATAATATTCCATATATAAATAGTATGCAGAATCAAAATAATTAGCTAGAAATGGAAGATAAACAACGATATAACCAAAACAACACCATAATAATACCAAAATAATACCAAAATAACACCAGAAAGAGCACTTTGATTACTGAAAGAAATTTTCACTTGCCTCTTCAAGTGGGAAACCTCAAGCAGAGCATAGCTCTATTACAATAATATCCAAGACAAAACTTATCATACCCTTTACTCCTATTTATACTAAATATGTCTATCAAAAGAACAGTCTAGAGGAAGATCCTTCTAGAAGCGGAAACTTCTATTAGGTCTTCTTACATTTGACTTATTCTTCCTTATTGCTAGGCCTCATTAATATTGACCTTTATTACATGGAAATATATTATTCTACCTACGTGAGGGGTTAGGTCCCTAATATGTCCTCCCCCTTAAAAATAGCCTTGTCCTTAAGGCATGAGATGAGGAAATTGTTGCAAAATGGTAGTTGGTTCCCAAGTGGCATCTATTGTAGTTGTATCTTACCACTGGAATAACACTTCCTTGATGGTTCATTGATGCAGACGATGCTCACATTGGTCCAAAATGGCTTGTGGTTGTAGCCAAATGGATCCATATTCTTCCAACTTGAGAAGGCTAGTTTGATTTTGGCACTTAGTTCCAATCACCTTCTTTAAGTAGGAAACATGAAAAACGTGATGGAGCTTAGAATGACAACGAAAATATAATTGATAGGCCACATGTCCCACACTCTTTAGAATGGTATAAGGACCATAAAATTTGGGCGCCAGTTTCTGACAATGGTCAGCCTTGAGGGATTTTTCTTGTAAGGTTGCAGTCGAAGAAACACCTGATCTCCTTCTGCAAATTGATGTTCAGAGCGACCTTGATCAGCTTGTTGCTTCATGTGATTCTGGTCTATGAACAAATTCTCTTTGAGGGTATGGAGAATAGCCTCTTGAACTATAAGTGTTTGGCCAATCACCTGGACCTTCGAGACACCTGGAAAGTATGAGAGAACTGAAGGTGGATTTTGTCCATATACAACTGTTATAAGAAAATTATGTTCGTAGCGACGGATCTGACCTATCCAGCTATGAAGCCAGTTATAGCCTCTTTGATAGCTCAACACGAGGTAGAGACTACCTGCACCTTAGATGGTCCTTCGCCTGAGGCAGTAAAGAACGGGAAAAAGAAAGGTGAAAGACTTGCAAGAAGTTGTTCTCAGGACCACCCACCCTGGGTGTTATCCTTCCTTAGTTTCTTGGATGGCCAAAATGGCCTGGGAGGTGAAAATTATGGACAATGGGATGAAAATGAGCTCGCTGATTTTTAGGACAATGAACTAAATAAAGTGGACAATGAGTTGTTCACTTCCTTAAAGCATTAGAAACTATCCTAGAATGGGTCGTCAGGATAAACCGGTATCCTGGGTAATTAACCAATGAATGCCTTGAGTAAAAGGGATTGAAACAAGGGAGAAAAGGGGGCTTAAAAGCTACAGTCAAGTACTTTTAAATGGCTGTAAATTATGAACAACAAGTTGTTCAAAGCTTTCAAGGCAGGGAAACAAGCCCATAATGGCTTGATACCCCCCGGGGTGACCCGCGAAGTGATCTCAGAAGGTTGTTAAGTCAAAAGTGGGCTGTAATAGTGGATGAACAGCCTTGTAACAAGATGTTAAAGCTATGATAAAAGGGAAAGTATTCACAACTTCAATTTTGGTTCGTGAGTGAAAAGGTGGACTGACGAAAGGTTGACTTTAAAAGTATTTTATTTGTCAATTTTTTTTGTTTTTATCACATGCCTTGGCCACCACACTATTTTGAAGGTTATCCTGATCAGGCAAACACATCCCGGAACTGTGCCAACAAGT
>JZKD02S1226902.1:319903-337367 GCA_000966675.3 Picea glauca | reverse complement strand
GTATTGACCAAATACATCAATGACCCGATCAACTGACGATACAAAGTGGAATCCACCAACTATGACTCAGAAGCATGAAGCTTCTTCTAGTTGGTAATCATGGGAGTGGTCATGGTCCTGCTATCTCCCATCTGAAATCTACTTAGAATGTCACACACATACTTCCCTTGTCCCAGGAATATGTGTCCAGGCTCCTGCCAACCCTCCAATCCCAAAAAATAATGCATCAGTTCGATATCAGTCATCTCGAACTCTGAAGAAAGGCTCTCCTTGCAGCTGCTGATGAGTCTCTCTACTGCTATAATGAAAAGATCATCATATATAGCAGAAGAATGAGAGGATCCTCTCCAACCACAATGAAGTATAGGTTGGGATCTGCCTCACTCTTCTCAAAACCCAACTGCTGCAAATAGGCATCTATCCTCGAATACCAAGATCTGGGAGCTTGTTTCAGCCCATACAATGCCTTCTTTAGTCTACACACATGAGACTCTCTCCCATGCACCTCAAATCCCAATGGCTTCTCAATATACACCTCCTCCTCAGTAAGACCATTCATAAATGCGGTCTTCACATCCATCTGGTGGATCTTCCAACCCATCTCTGCTATAATGGAGATCACTGCCCTGATCGAAGTGTATCTAGCAACTGGCACAAAGGTCTCATCATAGTCGACTCCCTCAACCTGTGAAAACCATCGATCCACAAAGCGAGCTTTGTACTTCTCAATGCTGCCATCCGCAACATTCTTTACCTTGTAGAGCCACCTGGAAGTCACCACTGACTTCCCCTCAGGTCTAGGAACAACTTCCCAGACATTGTTCTTCATGATAGAATTGTACTCTTCCATCATGACATCTCTCCATACCTATCTACTAGAGGCCTCCTCAAAAGTGGAAGGCTCAGACTCCCGAATACTGCTCACCATCGCGATGTAGTTGTAAAACCTCTTGGGAGGTTTACTCTCCCTCACTGCCTGTCTAGGATTCCCCACTGAACCCTGTGCCCCCCTCAAAGTGTCTTGAAGCCACTTGGGCTTCTTCCTCTCTGAAGTAGTGTCCTATGGAGGGGACTCTCCCTGCTCAACCCCATCTGCTGAAGACAATGATCCTATAGTAGACCCTGAAGTACCTGATTCTGAAACTTGTGGACCGGTAGCTTGCGAACCTAAACTTTGTGGCCCTATCACCTGTGAACCTATCATCACCGAAGCTGGTGGCCCTAAACTCTGTGTCACTGTATTCTGTTGCAGGCTCACTTGAATTTGAGGTGAAGACTTCTCACCTCTCTCTATCCCTCTAGACTTCCTGAAGGATCTATCCTCCTCAAATATGACATCCCTCCTTAAGACAGTCTTTCTCAAGGAAGGAAGGTAAATACATAAATCCTTTGAAGTCTCACTGTACCCAACAAATATCCCTCTCTCTGCCATGGGCTCCAGCTTTTTCCTCTTCTCAGAAGGGACATATGAATAAGTGATGCACCCAAAAATCCGAAAGTGCCCCACCTCAAGCTTCTTCCCAGAGAAAGCCTCCTCAGGAGTCGTGCTCCCCAAAACCCTGTGAGGACTCCTGTTCTGCAGATAGACTGCAGTGTAGCATGCCTCAACCCATAGAAATAGTGGCATCCCCTGATCATGTAGCATGGCTCTCGCATCCCCAAAAATGGCCCTATTATTCCTCTCTACAACCCCATTCTACTGCGGGTTGTAAGGAACAATCAACTCCCTCCTGATGCCCTCTCCTACACAAAATTCCATGAACTCCTTGGAGGTATACTCACCCCCATTGTCCGATCTCAGGACTCTGATTTTCTTCCTTGTCTGGTTCTCCACAAGAGCTTTGAACTCTTGGCACTGATTGAAGACCTGTCCTTCGGTCTTCATGAAGAAAATCCAGGACTTCCGAGAGAAGTCATCAATGAATACAACATAGTATAGGGATCTAGTCAACGATGCCGAAGACATCGGGCCACATACATCTGAATGCATAAGATCAAGTATCCCTGCTGCTCTATTGTCACTACTCGAAAAAGAAGTCTTGGTGTAATTTCCCAAAGTACACCCCTTGCACAACTCATGGTGCTCTGAACTGAAATCTGGAACTCCCGTCACCATCTCCCTCAGAACTCTCAAAGCCCCATGGTGCAAATGTGCCATCCTCCTGTGCCATATCTCACATAGGTCACTGCTGCTGCTGGTAGAATGAATCAATGCTCTCACTAGCTGGAACAAGAACTTGTACAACCTCTCATGTCTAGTACCAATCACTTTGGCCGAAGTGATGCTAGAACCTCTGGGGAAAAGAAGCACCTTCCCTTCACGGAACAAGATCCCATATCTCTTCTCCTTAATAGTCGAAACTGACACTAAGTTCTTATTCAAGCTTGGAACATAAAGAACCTCTGTCAAAGTCATGGGAGGCAAAGACTCCCTCCGAAATGATATGGTCCCACAACCAGCCACCTTGACCTCCCGGTCATCTCCAAGCACTACCTCTGCATCTCCACACTGAGTAATATTTGTCAAGTGCTCATGAACTGCTGTCATATGGCGAGAGGCACCACTGTCAATATACCAAGTATTGGGAGTAGTGGTCCTTGAGGATAGACATGCAATCAAGGAAAATTCCTTGTCAAACTTGGTGGAGAACTCTTCCACCTCTGCTAAAGCTGTTGCTTGTTTCTTCTTCTTGTTTGGACACTATCCTACATAGTACCCAAACTTATGGCAAGCAAAGCACTTGACTTTGCTCATGTCGTTATTCCCTTCACCCTTGGGATTCTGTCCTCCCTTTGGACCCTTCTTGAACTTCTTCTTGCTAGTTGTAGCAAGAGCCCCATTCTCCTCCTCATGACCTATAGATGAACTGCCATGCACATAACCTCTCCAGGTCTCCTCCTGAACAAAGTCATCCCAAAGACGTTCCCAATTGGGAAGCTTCTCCCTAGCAACAATGCCCTCCACAAAAATAGCCCATTGTTTGGAAACACCATTCAATATTGTTCTCACAAGATCACTGTCAGCTATGGCTTCCCCCACAGCTCCAAGTTCATCCCTTATCTGTGTCAATCTAGTAAGGTATGTGACCACATTTTCAGCCTTGGTCATTTTTATGTTCTTCAGTTTTTCCCTCAAAACCATCTTTCGGTTCTCATTTGTACTCTGGTAAAATTTAGTCAAATACTCCCACATCTCATAGGCATGTGTCTTCCTCTTCAAGTGAGGAATTAAATGATCCTTGATGGCATGAAGAATAAATTTATTAGCCTTGATACTCTTCTTAGTATAGGCTGCAAGAAGAGTAGCATCAGTAGGTACCACAATAGGAGGAGTAGTGGTATTCTCCACAATGTCCCACAACTCGTTCTCTTGCAAAAGAAAGATCATCCTCTCCTTCCAAGCACCAAAATTTGTTGCCCCATCAAGTTTGTCCTCAATTCTCAAACCAGTAGCCATGACCCTTTTTCTACTGAAAATCACTAATTCAAAAATCTTCCCTGTGAAGTGTCTGTTGTCCCAACTTTCTGTCTGCTGAAATCTCTGCTTCCCTTCAACTCAGCTCTGATACCATGTTAAAATTTCAGACCCCAACCCATTTTCAGTCTCACTGATTTTTCAGCCAAAGTTAAATGCCCAAACCTAGTTTTAGCACAGTTTCAACACAGTTTCAACATATTAAAACTTAGCAGAAAATAAACTTCAGAACTGAAACATGAGGATTCTGAACATCTTTTTCAACGCAGAAATAAAACATCAGCAGTATGAAAAACTCAGAAAATTTAGACACAAGAATTTTCGGTCTAACTTTGACCCTGGAAAAACCCACAAGGGGAAAACCAGTGAGAGAGGGATTTTTATTATTATTGAGATTCTGAGAAATTTCTTTTACAGCAGTCTAATCTTCAGCAAAAAATACAAACTTATCTCAAAAAAATTATGCTCATCTTCTTCAGAAAAATTCCAGAATGCATCTCGTTGAAATTCGTACAACTGTATGGCTGCTACAACAATGAATGTTGTATGGAACTCCTAAAAAATTGTGCCTCTTTTCTGTGTTTACGATACCCTCTTTTTTGTGCATTAAATGCCCCTAAAAAATTGTGCCACACCTTGAAATGCATGTTTTACTTTGTTGTACGAACTGTTGTCCTTTTGCTGCTATACGGACTGTCAAATCCATACTGTACGGCCTCCATAAAACTGTTTTTTCCTTTTCTTGAAATCTGTGCATAGAAATTTGTTGTACAACCCTCAATAAATCTGTATGGTACGACCCTCACACTCAACAATATGCTCTAATTTTTGTGCTACTCGGCTGTCTTGGGAATCATGCCCTTACTCTGCAAAAGTTGTCTTCTCAAGCTTGACCTCTCTCTCTTGCTCTCTCTTGCTCTCTCAAAAAGAAGATGGATGAACTACCCAAGAATGGGTGCGCCCTCTTGGCCTAGTCGACCTCATGAGGGAAGGTGAGGGATTTTCTAATCTAACGGTTGAGATTAGATTAGATGGGTGGCTGATATTTGGTGTCTCTTCACTCACCCTCACTTTAGTCATAAAGTTATCTTTTAATTTGCATCTCACAAATTAATTTGACTAGGACCCACATTAGGCATTTTCTCCCCCTTAGGCGCCTAGGAAAAAGAAACACTTGCATTGGTACTTTATTTTAATTAAAAATTTAACAGGGGTTTGGGGAAGAAAGGGAGTGTGTGGTGCAACAATGGAGGAGGAGCGTGCGAAGGGATGGAGCAGAGGTGGTGGTTATGGGAAGGACATAACACGTAGAGGTGGGAAATGGGTGAGGGCCGAGAGGGAGAAGGGAGGAGAAGCATGCGTAGAGGTGGTGGTGGTGGCACCCAGGTGGTGGACGGGTGGCCAGCCACCTCCAAAAATTAAATTTTTTTAAAACTATAGGCAAAGTGGGTTTTTTACCAACAGAATGGACGGGAGGTTTTGGGTTCAAACCCCCTGCCTTCCATTTGGATTTCTGGGCAATTTTTTGAGCTTTCTGGGTAAAGGAGAAGGGGGAGGACTGGGGTTCAAAGCCCAGGGCTTCCCAGTGACATGACCAAGACTGCAATCTTCAGCAAATAGTTTCATAAAAAATGAATCTAAAGGAGCCATGGAGGCTTGGGCCTGGTGCCCAAGAGGGGTTCAAATCCCCTCTCCTTTGCATCCTTTAGCACATACATAAACCTAAACTTAGCAACCGGCAAGAAAATATGAACCAATAAGTAACATCACACTTGGACCAAGGTAGAATAATACCAAATTGAGGGTAAAATGAAATTTCTTCATGCAAGATCTCAAGACAACCAACAAAATTTTCATTGGTTTTTTGGCAATGAGATTAATGGGTTACCTGGATAATTGTTTGAAGATTGCAGCATGGAAGTTGGTTGCCCACTACAGAGTTGTAGCTGCTATCATAAAAACCCTCCCCTGCTGCCATGAATTTTTGTTGCAGATCTCTCCCCCTTTGGCCAAACTGTCAAATGGCTTGGGAGAGGGGAGAAGGGTTAGTTTTGGGTTTTCTTCAATTTTTCAAAAAAAAAAGACCGATTTTCCCAAATTTGCATGAGGCTACGTGCCTCCTCGCAAAATTTCCAATTTTCTAAAAATATTTAATAATTTTTTTTTTTTTAATATTTTTTGGAAAAAGTGCAAGTCAAAGTTTGACTTTGACTTTGACTTTGACCCTGCTACAGCTGACTTAGCCCAAAAATGTTGCCTAGTGAGACGGAGTCAGAATCAGATGCAAGTCATATCGTTGGAAAGGTATCGACGAGTACTTCGATGAGGTAACAATATATTTTTGTGTCGGGGTCATTTATGAATGTCTTAGCTATTATGAAACCCTGCCATGCGAGCTAGCAGACCCCTTTTTGCCTAAAATCATTGACCAACTTGTGACAACTCTAACCGGGCCATCCAGGGTCAGAATGAGGCAAATGAGATGTTGTTGGAAAGGTGTCTAAGTCTATTATAGTGTGGCATCTCTGAATATTTGATTTATAACTCTTTACCCACCAATTTTAAATCATGAAGCACTTCAACCAATTTGGTGTCCAGAAGTGGTCATGAGCTTGCAAAAGCTCGTTCTTACCAACCGGGGGTCGAAACCAAGTACGGGATATACCGTTGGAAAGGTCTCACACTGACCTACACCATGTATAGGTTTTGTTTCCCTTTTGAGACCATAATCTGAACATAATCAGACCAAGAATTCACAATTATTGGTTTTGGTTGTTTGGGTGATGTTCACTTTGCGTCTCTCGTATGGGGTCATACTGACTCGGAATCAAGCTCGTGATAGCCTGTTAAAAATCTTCTCCTGATTCCTACCACATGGAAGTGTTGTATTCCCTGAATCGAATAGCCTTGACATTAGGAATAAATGTCATGGGATGGCCCACAACTCCTTGAAGGAAACCAACTGATACTCTTTCAAGGGTAGAGGCCATAGTAACTATGACCCCCGCCATTATCTTTAACTGGAACCATAGCACCAAGGGGAGTTTATGGAGAAGCAACTGTGTAAAACACCATGTTGAGCCTAGAGCATATTTTTGGGTCAACATTCTTGTCGCCAGAGGGGAAATGTTTTCCAAAGCATGTTGATCAATGGGATCACCCCCGTGACAGGCGGGAATACTCGGGGGAAATTCATACTTTCAAAGTGATCGATGTGGGTGAGGGGGGAATTCAACTGTAGTATAAGGACCATTTTTTACATTAGGGTTAACTGAAGAATGAAAGTGGTGCCGTAAAGATATACAACATAATTTATACTGAGATTCACATAAGATAGAAGAATGGGAATAATGACCTGGGTTTTGTTGAGAAATGCGGCCCAAGTGACACGGGTCCCTCACCCAGATTATGGCTTAACTGTGAGAATAGAGGTTTAAGTTGAACCTTGTCCCAACACAAAGTCTCATGCATACCTTCAATTCTCGACACACAAACAAGCAAATGGGATTTTTTGAAATCAGTGACCCACCAGAGGAAAACTAACAAGCAAACCAGTCAAACAAGGGAATAAAGGAATATAAAAAACCTATGGCAGTAGATGCTGAAATCTCAAGTGCTCATAAGTGATGGAACTTTGTAGGAAAACGATCATTGCTTGGAGAAATCAGATTGTAAGTGGTCAGGTAAAGTGCAGTTGTAATCACATAGCTATGTAAGCCATCATGCCATCATGGTTTTCAGCTTCACCAGAGAATGATATGCTACCTCCTTAGACTTTCCCTGCTGACTTTGATGAAATAACAACCAAATTTACTCCCATTTAAGATGACTTTAAGATAGAGTTTCCCAAAATTTCAAGTATGGTAAAAGGGATTCTAGGAATCCAGTATTTTCACGCAACCACCCAATAACAAGGACAATATCCTTCGTATTGAACACTAGAAAAACCCAAACGAAGGCAACCTACAACGTTAAAATGAAAAAGACCAACCCATGGAAAAATCAAAGAAGGGACTATACTCCAAAATCGGAACCAAACCAAAAAAGACTCAATAGTTGAAACTAAGGGGAAAAGGGCTTAAGACTGAAACCATGGGGGAATATACAAGCATGAAAAAAGAAATGGAAAATACATACAAGAAAGAGAATCAACAACATTGAATAGATACAAATAAGAAAAGAACAAATGGTGACTTATGTACAAGATGACGAGGCCTCTCAGGAGTAAAAGAACTTTAGGTGACAACCATTCACGGGGAATTGAAGTGGTTCACCATCCAAGGTTTTTAATATGAAAGAATTTGTCCCTAAGACCTCGTAGATTGTGTAAGGACCCAACCATAATGAATCAAACTTGTGATGTTTGGATGGGGCCTCATGTGCTTTGTCCCATAATAAAACATCATCTCCTACTTTGTAATTTACCATTGTGGCTCTTTTATCGAAGGAATGTTTAACAATGTCTTTCTTCTTTTGGAGGTGTTGGAATGCATCCTTTCTTACCTATTATAAATCGAGGAGTGTGTCTAAACAATGTTGTAAGGGTTGGAAATCATCTTCGGCCTCAACAATAGCCAACCTCAAGGCTGGAATTTGTAAGTGAACAGGAAGGACAGCAGGAGTGCCATACACCAGAGTGTAAGGACTTTGATCCATTGTTGTCTTTAGAGTTATATGATCAGCCCATAAAGCAAAGTTTAACTTTGCGTGCCAATCATGCTTGTTATCCTTGACTGTCCTCTTAAGGATCTGAATCATATTTTTATTCGGTGATTCGGCCAAACCATTACCTTGGGGGTAATAGGTGGAAGATCGAAAAAGCTGGATGTCGTATGTAACATCAAGGTGTAACATGACATCATACATGAAAGATGATCCATTATCAGTTAATATCTCGACAGGGGTGCCAAAACAGGATAAAATGTTATGTTCAATGAATTCTACCACCTCTTGACTCGTAGCATTCCTAAGAGCGATTGTTTCAGCCCACTTTGTAAAGTAGTCTGTGGCTGTTAAGATGAATACATGACCAGCTCTGGATGGAGGTGAAATCGGTCCAATAAAGTTCATGCCCCATCTTGCGAAAGGGACTTGGACTTCAATAGGTCTAAGAGGTAAGGCAGGCAACTTTTTCTTCCCAGTGAAGCATTGGCAAGCTTCACATTTCCGAACAAGTAAATGGGCATCTTTGTGGAGTGAAGGCTAAAAGTAACTTGCATATAGAACTTTCACTGCAGTGGTTTTGGATGAAAAGTGACCTCCACAAACCCCGGAATGGCATTGTTCAAGTGCCATTTGGGATTCATCAGGAGTTAAGCATCGAGACAAAATCCCATCAAGGTTTCTTCGGTAAAATATTTGGCCTTGTAAAACATATCAGACAATTTGTAAATGAAGTGTTCATTTGGATTTAGTATCCATGTCCGGTGGGCACACACCATTGATCAGGAAATATATGATAGGCCCATACCATGGTTGTGAGGATAACTCAATTTCGTTAACCAGTTCTTCGAAAGAAATCAAGTCATCTACTTGAGGTGGTTCAACTATGACCAAGGGATGGGATCGGGTTAGAAATACAGCTAGCCCTATCCCCCTAATGGTTTTTGTTGGCTTAATTTCCAAGTCATACTCTTGCATGTGCATGATCCATTTGGACCACTTACTATGCAATTTGGTTTGATCCAAAGTAGTGACTAAGAGAGAGGTAGGCACAAAAACCTGAACTTCATGGCCTTGGATGTAATGTTGAACTTGTTCCAATGCTTTATACAAGGAATAATCAAGTTTCTCCAGTGGAGAATAATTCAGTTGGTGGGGTTTCAAATTTTGGCTCACGAAGGCGATTGGCCTAAGATTTTCCTCATGATCCTTTTGCAACAAGATTGCATAAATTATCTCCTATGACGAATTAATGTACATGACAAAGTCTTTAGAGGGATCAGGACTGACTAACAGAGGGGTAAAATAAATGGCTTGCTTAATGGATTCAAAAGCATGATGGGTAGGGGGGTCCCATTTGAACCGAATGTCTTTCTTCATAAGCTGCTTTAGAGGTTTAACTACTTGAGAAAAATCAAGAATGAAGTGTCTCAGGAAATTTATCTTTCAAAAGAAAGATTGCATTTCCTTTTTATTGGTAAGTAAGGGCATATTTTTTATTGCTACCACTCTCCCAGGATCAACTTTTACACCTTCCCAAGAGACAATGTGACCCAAAAAATTTTCCTCCATAACACCGAAAATGGTCTTCTTAGGATTTAAAGATATGCCAAACCTACGACATCTAAGGAGAACCTACCTAAGGTGATCATAATGACTACTTCGTTCTTTGGAAAAGACCGTGAGGTCATCGAAGTAAACCATAATGACCTTACCCAATAATCCTCTAAAAGCAATGGCCATGGTACATTGAAAGGTGTTCCCAGCATTAATCAATCCAAAAGGCATCTTGTTATATGCATATGTGCCACAACGAGTGTCGAAGGTGGTTTTATGACTATCAGAAGGATTGAGGGCTATCTGATTGTAACCTGAGAAACCGTCCAAAAGGGATATCATTTGAGACTCGGAGACTTGTTGGAGAATCTCTTCCATAGGTGGGATGGGGTAGTTGTCTTTTAGGGACACTCTATTCAAATGTCGAAAGTCGACACACAAACAAATATCGCCAGTTTTCTTCCTAATGGGAACCAAATTAGATACCCATTGTGAGTAACGGACATGATAAATGACCTCAGTTGCTTCCATCTTGTCCAATTCAGCTTTAATTGTTTTTTCCAAAGCAGGGTTGTTTTTTCTCTAACTCTGTCTGTAAGGTTTCGAATCAGGGATTATGGGTATGGCATGGACTATCAAGAGTTTTGTGAATCGAATGACCTCAGAAGGGGAACATTGTGCATCGATATAGACCAGTTTTGGATCTTTATCAGTTCTCAGGTTAATAGGTATGGCTTCTCGCACCTTCCTAACAGATTCTCTATCAATACTAGGTGCAGAAGTAGTGGCATCATTGGAATCAAACATGGATTCCAATACTGACAAACCAGGGGGGATCTTATTTGTCTTTAATTGGATTATGTTCCCTATTTCCTCTTCCAACTCATGGTTGATATGTAAATCTTTGAACTCCTCCTTGTTTTGAAGGAATCTATAGATTTGTTCATCAGTATCAAAAACTTGCCAAGAGTCGACATTATCAGGTAACACAGGTCTATGTAAAATTTGGACTTGTATATCTTCAATAGACCTTACAAAATCCGAGGTGAAACAAGAACCAGCCAAGGCGAAAGTATCAGCTACGTGGTTTGTGGCCCTAGGCACAGCTTGAATGTTGAAAGATAATAACTTCTCAATAAGTTCCTTAGCCCTTTGGTGGTATTGTTTGAGGCGTGGGTTGTGAAATTCATATTTACCTCTAATTTGATTCACAACCAATTCAGAATCCCCACTCACCAATAAATGGCATATTCCTAATCCTAAGGCCTTTTGGAGGCCTTGAACTAAGGCTTCATATTCAGCCATATTATTAGTGTTAGGGAATTCTAACCGAAAAGAGAAAGGGATTGTGTTTCCCTTGGATTCACACAAAAGGACCCCTGCCCCAGATCCACTCTTGGATTTAGCACCATCAAAATCCATACTCCACACCATTTCTTCTGACTCAGAAGGAGGGACATATGCATCTTCCTCAGATAACACAGTATATGTACCCATACCTGTATCTTGAAAAGACACATGTTTCTTATTATAGGAAGCAAGTACAAACTGCTCTCGATACTTTGGTTTCCTCCTAATGACTACTTCAACACCCTTATGAGGAAAGGTGAAGTGGGTCCCCTCCATGAAATAATGACCCTTTTTTACTTTGGTGGAGCACTCCATCCCTAAAAGCATGACATATGCTTCAGGTATATTTGCTACAATCACGTTTATGAGCATTCTCACCTCTGGAGCTTGGTCGTAAGAAATGGATAAGTCTTTAATGTAACCGATGGTTTCTACAGTCCTAGAATCCAAAACTAACAGGTATTTACATGGGCCTGTGCATTCAATATCTATTCTTCTCATGACTTGCAGAGGCATGACATTGTGCCTCGCTCCTGTGTCAGTGACACAGTTATGGAGCACAAAATCAAAAATTAAAACTGAGATATATAAGGGAGGAATTCCAGGGTCTAAATCAATAACATCATATGCTTCCCTAGGTTGAGAAGTGGACTCTTTGGAATGAGGAAGTCTCTGTTCCATTCATGGAGTAAGGGGTGCTTGTAGAACACGTGAAAGGTTTTCAAACTGAGCGGGTGTCCTAAGAGCATCTAATAATGTCATGTGGGCAGGAACCTTTGCTATATCTTCAACGACATTGTAAGGCATCAGTGTTAGGAAATAGGGCGGTGGGTTATTAGGCAAGTTTACCTTGTTTGGGGTCCAGGGAACCCTATTCCTTGTAGGGGAAGGTAATCTACCATTCATGGGAATTTTTCCCTATTCATTGTACTTGGGGTCAATTTTGGCCTCTTCCACCCCTTGCGGAGTGGTTTTAGGGGCCTGACTCTTAGTTTCTATAGAAAATATTCTGAAAGTAAGAAGATAGTCATCACAAGGGATAGAGTCTTCCATGTTAACTTGGTCATTTTAGGAAGTGGAAGCAAGTTTGATTTTTACTAGAGGTAGAGGTTCTTTTCCACTTTTAAACAATTCCACGTGACGTGTATATGCGTAACAATACTCAGGGTCATGGAAGTCTTGGAAAAAGTGACACCAATCCACTTCAACAGCATGTTGCCTAGGAGGAGGAGTAGGAGGGAAAGAAGGTCTTGGCCTCGGAACAACAAAAAACTGCATGTCATTTACCTTTCGATTAAGAGAAAGTATTTGGTTGTTCATGTGCATTAACAACTTGAGTGTTTCTGAACTTTCCCTAACTTCAATCCTTGAAGTTTGGGTAGGTAGAGGTTCATACCGAGGACCCTCATTTCTAGGTACATCATTCCTAGCTCTCCCATTAAAATGGGGTTGCGCTAAAGGTGAGGGAATCATACCGGATTCCTCCATGTTTCTTTCAATTTCCAGGGCGCTAGTCTTGGCCGCATCTAAAGTTTGTGTTGATTTATCTTTTAATATATATTTTACATTCAGATTCATAGCAGTCATGTAATAATGGAACAAATTGTTCCCAAATGGTTGGGAAGTGGTTGGGATCCTATTCAAGGTCAAGGTAAAGCGTTGATTAAAATTTCGTATTTGCTCACCCTCATGGATGGAGATGGTTGTGAAATCTCTGAGCAGGGAAGCCACATTATCTGCCCCTTGGAAATGTTTCTTGAATTCTAGGATCATAGTGTCCCAATATAGGATACTATCATTAGGAAGAAAGCAATACCATCTCATTGATTCACCCTCGAAGGTTCTCACAAAAAGTATAATGATGACATCAGGAATTGTTATGTCCATAAGCACTAATGCATCATAGAAGTTTTGTATATGTTCTTCAACACTCAAAGTACCAGTGCCACTAAACTTGGGAAGCCTATTTGGGGCATCTGCTGGTATGTCATGAAGAGGTCTGGCCAACCTCAAAGGAGTGTCGGGTTGCCATGGCATTGCCATCGGGACAACTATGGGGTGAACAACAACAGTTGTTGAAACGATGGGAGAAACAACCTGAGGATTAGTAATTGTTGTTGGATTAACTAAATTTTTCTTTAGTAAGGGGCTTTGAATAGGAGAAGAGGAAGAGGGTGACTTAGATCGCACTGCAGAGGCAACAAGTTTCCCAGGTGTATGTGTCTCACTACTTGTTTTCTTTCGCGAACTTTGACTTCTTGTAACCCTGGGGAACATTGTTTCCCTAGTCTTAGGATACTTCTGCCGTGCCAGCTTGAAAGGGGCCAAGTAAGTACTTTGAGTACAAGGGGTGTATCACCAACAATCCTACTCTTTCTAACACAATGTAAAATAACCCAACTAAAAACAAAGCTTTTTTTTTTTGTTATTCTCAAAGTGAAAGTTAAGCTATGACAGACTTATAACTTCTCATGTGAGTTAGAACAAGTAGAATCGAAGACCGACAAGGTAAAAGAAAAGGAAAACTCGATGGTATTTATAACTCCCAAGTGAAAATGAAAATTGCAAGGAAACTGAACTATAATGAGTACCAAACAAAATTCCAAAGGGTCATTGAAAGATCTTGCCAAAAGTTTGTCAACAAGTAGGAAAAGGACCACAAAGAATTTAGGTCCAATTTTTAGTACAAGTTTTGGATACAAGAAAATATAAAGAGGTTTGCAAGTTACCCAGTGGAGTCGCCAGAAAAAGGCGAGTGTTATAAGCAAAATCTGTCTGTAGGGACAGATCCGACCTATCTAGCTGTGAAGTTGGTTACATCCTCTTTGATATCTTGGTACGAGGCAGAGACTACCCACACCTCAGATGGTCCTTCTCTTGAGGAGGTAATAAAGGGAAAAAGAAAGGTGAAATACTTGTAAGAAGTCATTCTCAGGACCACCCACCCTGGGTGTTATCCTTAGTTTCTTGGATGGCCAAAATGGCCTGGGGGGTGAAAATTATGGACAACGGGATGAAAATGAGCTCACTAATTTTTAGGACAGCGAACTAAATAAAGTGGACAACGAGTTGTTCACTTCCTTAAAGCGTTGGAAACTATCCCAGAATGGGTCACCGGGATAAACTGATATCCTGGGCAATTAACCAATGAATGCCTTGAGTAAAAGGGAGTGAAACAAGGGAGAAAATGGGGCTTAAAAGCTACATCCAAGTACTTTTAAATGGCTTTAAATTATGAACAACAAGCTATTCAAATCTTTCAAGGTAGGGAAACAAGCCCAAAATGGATTGATACCCCCCGGGGTGACCTGGGAAATGATCCCGGAAGGTTGTTAAGTCAAAAGTGGGCTGTAATAGTGGATGAATAGCCTTGTAACAAGCTATTACAACTATGATAAAAGGGAAAGTATTCACAACTTCAATTTTGGTTCATGAGTGAAAAGGTGGACTGACGAAAGGTTGACTTTATAAGTATTTTATTTGTCAATTTTTTTTTTTTTATCACATGCCTTGGCCACCACACTAACTTGAAGGTTATCCCGATCAGGAAAGCACATTCTAGAACTATGCCAACTAGTATAAGAAGAGTAGTCCAAACATACCACGGTGGTTAGGTTGAAAAGTGCCCCATGCATTTAAGAGAAGCAGGGATTAGCCACTTCTCATCACTAGCTCTTTCCGGCTCTTAAAGTCGCTTGGATGGAAGAATGATACCTGTGAAAAGGAAGAGGCTCAGGACCCCCCTAAAAGGGTTTTTGCTGAGCTTACCCAAGCAGAGTAGTATTCCAACTGAGCTAAGATAATCAACTCCTTGACCATGTGGTACTAAAGAAAGACCACTCGACTTGTACTAACTAGACAACTTCCGAGGGGCTCCTGATGAAGACTCCCTGGCTTTGACTCTTAATATCCTACGAAATTGAAATTGCATAAAATGAAATACCAGGCCATCCACGTGGTGGGGCCACGTCTTGCTTTCACAATCGTGCATCCTGATTACTGAATTTGAAATCTATTTAAAACTATATACATAAAATAAGTAAATAGATAGGTGACATATATGTCACGGCTAGATAATATTTATATATAAATATCTAAATAATATAAGTTTTTGTTTTATGTGTATGGCGAGGACCCCTGAATTGTTTTCAAGTTTTTTGTGCGGTGTTTTTCATGTATTTAGCTTGCTGATTTTGCATGGGCCCTTTTTGGGGAAGCCACCTGTAGATTAGTGAGTGAAAAGTGATACAATGAAAATATAGCAAGATCAAATAATTACAACATGACAATTACACCATTCAACCCAAAGGAATGGGTTGAGGCTCTTTGCGAACGACAAAGATGCCATATGCATGAAAGCCCGAACTAACTCTTTGTATGGGGATTGGTAATTTAGTGTTTGAAATATAAAAGGTGTGATGGTTATCTATACAAATATTAACCAGATTTTTAACATGAATTCACAAGTGAACCATTCAAACTACCTACACAAATCAAACATTTAAACATTGGTATGTGTATCAGAAATCTTTGGGGTGAGTGCAAGTGATAATTAAAGTGTGTATGAGAGTGATTGGGTAGGATTTACCGATTGAAATGTGTGTTTTTTCTTTGTTTCCCTGCTGACCCCTTTGCCTCAAACAGGTCTCTAGGTGGTCCCCAACCGCTTAAGAGAAGCAAAGTGGGTGACCGATTGTATCCTTGCAGGCAAACAATGAAATTTTAGTATTTATGCATGGAAAAACTGAAATAAGCATAACAAAAATTTACACATAAGAAGTATATAACAACCAACTAAGATGGTTGTCCCGTGGGGGGAAATTGACCAAAATGATTGATTTTCCTATTTGGGACAACAAGGTTAATGATAAGAAAACATAACAGAAATATACATGAATGAAAATATAAAGCAAACAAGTATGGATAGCCAACTAAGAGGTCTATTTAAGGGTTCTCCTAAGGGGCCCTAGAACTCCTAGCCACTAGTTAAGGCTAAAAACAATTGAATACTTCAAAAAATCTGCACTAAAACACATTAAACAAATTAAACTAAGTTGTTAGAAGATGAAAGTAAGCAGGTTAAACCCAAGGAAGCGACAAAAAACACCTAGCTAACCAATCCCTTCTAGAGATAGCTAACATAACAAGCATTTACCCCTACCCCTCAACCCTTAACCAACAAATGACACATCCAACAACTAAAATTCAACAAGTATCACAAACAAAGAGTCTTATCAATTTCAGTAGAGCTTTATTACTATATTCATCCTTTGTTACAATGCCAACCCTCTTATTTATAAAGGAGAGGTGAAGGCTTAGGGTTAGGTCACAAGACACTTGTCACTTTTGGAAAAGTGACAAGTGGACCAACCCTAAAGTACTTTTGTCTTTTTACAAAAAGTAAACTTATCCAAAAACGGAACCTTATCCAAAAAGGGGGATCAAATCATATTTGACTTGACCCTTCAATTACATAATAATACATGCCAAAAGTAAATCATGCGAGAGTTCATATTACAAAAAGTCATTTTTCATAAAATGATAAATCTTGATATGCCACATCACCATTTTCCTTGGTATTTGTGCCATCCCAAAGGCTCTTTAACTGCTGCCATGTTTTGCAGCTGTAGGTGAGGTGTTTTAGGACAATATTTGGCCATCCATGGCTACCGGATTCACCAGAATGAAACCCCAAGGTGTGGGCAATTGCTGAGTTTCTTTGGAGGGCAAGGGGACTTCGGACTTTGGTCATTGTAAGTAAGGAAATGCCCACTATTTAGGCACTTTTCATACTTGATTATGCCCCCCTTTACTTCCTATAAGTTTCCCTGTGAGCTTACTAAAACATGGCTTTGATTTGGTCTTGTTTCGATAAGAGGACTCCTTGGACCTAAAATTTGAATGGCTCTTCCTATATACCAAATAGCCACAATGTTGTTCTTTATTGTTCCCATGTTGTATCTCTATCCACTACCTTTCCGCTTCCTTTCATTTGGCACAAATTTGACTCCGGGTGAGTGAGATATGGCCCCGGGAAGGTACGTGGAAGGAGCCAACCAGGAGACTGATCAGGGGAAAATTTTGAAGTTGGGGTAAAATTTTGGGCTAGACACCAGAATTGATAGGCTACTACAGGCCTGTATACCTATAGCTGAAATGGGTTTCCCTCATCTGGCCCAATTTGGCCTCGGAGGCCCCCAATTAGGCCTCTTTCTGGTGCATGCTTGTAGGGCCAAAATGTGTCCCTGTCACTCTGGGACATGTCACTAAAAATCTGGGCCGAATTTTCCAAGAAGAAAGTCATGGATGCATTCTAGACTCTGTCCCAGTCATTTTGACTATTTACGGGTGAAAATCTGCCTCCGTATGGCGAAGTTATAGAATTAAAAAGGCCAGTGACTCTTGGGGGGGGGAGTTTAA
>JZKD02S1226902.1:261208-275711 GCA_000966675.3 Picea glauca | reverse complement strand
GGGAAATGTATTGCGGCTATGGTTGATGGTGAATATTGTATTCTGAGAGAGGAGACTGTGAGAGAAAGAAGAGGAAGTTACAACGGGTTTTTTTGTAGGTTGTATCCCTTCATTTTCTGGATAATAATAAAGGAAGGACCTGGAAATTTCTCTGGTGGACATAGCCCACACTATGTGAACCACGTAAATCTGTGTCTCTCTTGTATTGTGTGTCTTCTGTGTTTTGTTTCTGCATTTGTTTTATTTTATTGCTCCGCGGTCCTATTTTTCTAACATATAGGACATATAGGTGTACAACTGATGTAAAATCATAGTTGGCAGATTCTTGTACAACTGACATTGACAAACCAGGAGGTGACATTTGTCACCACTGGAAGGGTGACACGTGGCATGCTCGTACATGTGCCACGTGGCCCTACCATATGGTGACACATGGAAGAGTAAGATGCTGACAAGGTATACAAGTGGTACGTACGACTCTGACTGGGCAAGCATGTTGACATGTGGACTAATCAACGTTTGAAACTTGGCATCAGAAATTGATGAATAAAGTGGTGCCAGATGGCCCAGATGTGGGCTTCCATGTGGCACCCCGTGGTTGGTCATTCGGTTCATATGAAAAAAAAAATTTGGTCTCCCCAATTTTTGAACTCGAGACCTCTGGTACAGGATACGCCTTGGGGAAAGGTCTGAATGCCATTGAGCCATGTTGTTTCTTGTTTAAACAAGCCCCCTATGTAATATTTAAAGTGAAAATATGTATTGATGGAGGCGGAAGGGGGATGGAGCCTAGCCCCAGCCTGCAAAATTATGGATACATGTAACCACCACTATAAATACCAATGCTACTCCACTCTACAGCTCGACGCACGATTTGGGAGTGGTTGTTAGCACTTGCTCACCATAGTTTTGGGGGTTGTGACTAGGTTTTGGGCACATATCTAGAGGTGCGGTCCTATGAAATTTTAACATGTGACCATTTCCTCCATGTGAGTTGGTGCACATATATCCCACTAGCCCCAGCTTTTGGGGGTTCCACCAAAAATTGCATAATGTGACCTGATTTTTCAGAGGAGAGGCCAGCACACAATCCCTATGGGATGGAACTTGGCCATATGTCCCATGTGACCTTATTTAGGTGGGTTGCACATAGGAAAAGGGGCTTAGCCATTTATTTATATAAAATTGGGTTTTAAATTTAGCATACGAATTTTTTAATTGATTTTATATGTAGATTTGGGGGATTTTGCCCATTATTGGGAGATATTGGGCCTTTTTTGAGGCCAAATCTTGGGACGAAGTTAGGGGATGATAACCAAATTCAGATTTGTATAAACCAGGCCTTCTTGAGGCCATGGGAGGAGATTCAGAAAAAAGTTATGTTGAAAGAAATACAAGCCAAAGCCATTTTTATGCAGGGAAGTTGTTGAGGAGCACACCTTTGCGGTCCATTTCCAGGAGCTCCGGTTATCCAATTTGAGTGTCATTTCTTTTTTTGGGTTCTTGATATCTGGGAGAACAAGACCATATCAGTTTTGTAACCTTTTGGGCCCCAGGGATGATTTTAGGGGCAAAATTTTTCTCATGGGCTAATTTTCCATGGTTTTTCCAAAAACAAGATTCGCTATTTAAAAATGATTCACCCAAATTCTATAGGTTAAAATTATTTTACCTTAAAAATCGCCAAAAATTTATAAAAACTATATATAATTCTTAGAAATTTTAATATTTTTACAAAAATATCGCCAATCATTTAAAGCTGGCATATGAAGGATTAGTAAGATTCGCCAAGGTTTCTACATTTTAAAATAAATTTCCATCCTTAAAATCATCCCTACTTTTGGCATTGTTGTGATGTACGTATTGAGCTTTGAACATAAATAAGAAAGCCTCACCCACTAATACAAAGGCCCAGAGATGTAAGGGAGATTTCCGAACTCTATTATCACATTGGTGTTATGGTTTGTTGTTTTTTATTACTTCATTTCAGTTATGTACATGTTTATATGGTTGTGATAACCTCTCATATATTCTTCCTCTTTCTTTAAGCTTCCTTAATTGGTTAATGAACACATGCATAAAAACTCAACCATAGTCATTTAAATGATCTTTTCGGATCACCTACATTGAGAAATTCTTGAACAATTTTCTCAATTTCATTTTTGTCTTCGGGGAAACAACGGTGATGCCTTGGAACTTATATTATTGGCCCTCCTGGTCAAATTGCATGGTTAATTCATTAAAATCCATGAGAATGGGACCCAAAGTCCTTAGCAATTATGCACCCAACACAATGTCACAACCTCTAATGTCGATAGCAAACATATGATATTTCATGTGACACTCACCAATTTGGAGACACACATTTTCACAATGCCCTCCACATTTCATGGACGCACCATTGGCAATCCTGATTTGAAAATTATTGATGGCATGGATATAGCAATTATTTTCTTGGGCAATGCGGAAATGAATAAAATTATGGGTTCTTCCACTATCAACAAGAATGATGACCTTCCTATTCTTAATGTAACCAATTAGCTTTAGGGTTTGGGGAGTGGGAGTGATTGGTTTAGTGCGAGAAATAAAGGAGGGTTTTCAGTTTTGAGAAGAGACAGCTTGTTGTGATTCCTTAGCTATTTTAGTAGCATCCACCCAACTATGAGGCCGATCCATGAGGACATGGGCATGAATATCATCCTTGATCCCACTAATAAAACATTCTTTGAAAACATCATTAGACATGCCCTCTATACGAAAATCCAATCGCTCAAAAGCAGCTATAAATTCTTCCACTGTGACAGATTGTTTCAAATTTTCCAAATGGCCTAAATGGTCGGTGTCAGTGTCAAAGCATTCATAAAGCTCTGCCACAAAGTGTGTCCAAGACACATACCCTTGGCGGGATTTTTTTCTCCATTGCCATCATTGCCAATGTTCTTGATCTAGATGGAGAACACCATACAGTAGTTTGGCCAACTCATTTGTAATTCCATACAAAGAGAAATAATGTCCCATTTGAGTTACCTAGCCAGTGAGATTCAAGCCACCGAATTTGGTCACATCCACACGTGGAAGGCATAGGTCACGTTGAAAGTGATGGGACTAAAAATTATGGGAATGAGAGGAAGTTTCACCTTCGTTTTGCAAAGGTGGGTGAGATGAGGGAAGATCTGTAGGGATATGCAGCTTGGTGCAGATCATCGTAGTGAAGGATTCAAGTTGGGTAGAAAGGTCTTGTTTGAGGTCTTGTTTGAGGTCCTCTATTTTGGCATTGATGGAGGAATGCATGTTTTTATTGACGGTGGAAATATTGACACTGAGTTGTCTTACTTCTTGTTGGGTTTTGGTGAAATTAGAGTGCAAGGTATTGGAATGAGCTTCCAAGTATTGGCTGTGGGTGTGGGCCATGATGAAGAAGGAAAACTAAAAGGGGTAGGTGGGACCACACATAAAATGGGTTATGGGTGAATTTTATCAAAACGATTAAGGAGACGAGGTGAATCCAATAGGGTAAAGCCCAAATAAGGGTGTTGGAAGGGAGTTGGGTCCACGAGAAAAAAACAAATTGCTGAAAAAAGATAGGTATGAATACGATAAGGGAGAAGAGACGAATCGAACGGGATAGGTCTCAAATAATGGTTCCAACAAGATCCATTTTATTTTTTACTCCTGCATATTTATACTCGGATATGAAGAATATTGCAGTGATGAAATGCCCAAATTCTTAACAGGAAAAAATGTGTAGTAATTTCACAACCCGAATGCAGGAGACATAGTTGTGCAGCAATAGATCTTGTTTGTTTTGTTTTTGTTTCCATCCCAAGTGTTAGGGTATTCCAGGGTTCTACATACAAGTGTTTTCCCTATGCTATAGATCTCTGATATACGTGTGGGGTCCAACAATATTACTCGGACCAATATCTCAAGGCACCAACTAAGGAGGCTAGACTATTCCCTTAGCTGTACTACCTGACTACCTAGGTACTAGAGATTATCTTCCCAGGTGATGTTCTCGGTGGCACTATGGCAGTGAGGCAGTCGATTGGTTTATCTATGGAGGGATTCAGGAGATCTAGGTCAATCTGTATACAGGTTTTTTCTGATGCGCTACCACTCAAAAGGGTATCAACAAGGGTTACAAGGGTGGAAAAAAGAAGTGCACTTAAGTACTACTTGCATTTCCTGCATGTATGAATCTGCGAATGTGGGTTTATGTGCATAATGACATATATTTGTAGCTTAAATACATCATAATACGTCTCTACCCTAGAAAAAAAAAAGTTAACCCACAATTTTCTTCCAAGGAAGGTGCATTGATACCACTTGTAATATTCTAGATATAAAATAGCATGTAGAACAGAAATAATTAGCTATAAATGGCAGATAAACAATGATATAACCATAAAAACACCACAATAATAACTCCCAAGAAAATCAACAAGGACAGACAACCCAAAATGAGCACAAGACAACAAATCCTTTTGGGAAAATCCCAAGGAAGCATCATGTATAATGTTGGGTATGTGAGGGGAATCACTTATATAGGGACTTCCCTCACAAAGGTGAGAAAATGAGGATTTTCCACAACATTTAGGAGGCCAAAACTTT
Source organism: Picea glauca (assembly GCA_000966675.3). Taxonomy (NCBI): domain Eukaryota; kingdom Viridiplantae; phylum Streptophyta; class Pinopsida; order Pinales; family Pinaceae; genus Picea; species Picea glauca. The sequence goes on along the minus strand of JZKD02S1226902.1, from coordinate 271,100 downwards.
TGAAGACATGGGAGGAAGCATGCCAAGGATTTATGCAGCCTTGGACAACAATCAAGAAGAGTATCAATCCCCCATGATTGAAGTGGAAGATAAGATTGATAACCAACCCATAGAAAATTTAATTGATTCTAGATCTAGCCATAGTTGCATAAACTCTAACATTATTGAAAGATTTCACTTGCAAAGGAGTAAGCATAATAAATCTTGGTTAGTTCAATTAGCCATAGGAGCTAAGAGAAATATCAATGAGTTGGTTAAATATTGTCCAATAGCCATGAATGGACTCAACACAAAGGTAGATGTGAACATCATGAATGGGTTCATATGATTGTCTATTTGGCATGGATTGGTTGGAAAATCATCATGTTGTCCTAGATTGTTACAAAAAGACAATAATTTTTCTTGATGAGGGAGGGAAGCAAGGAAAGATTCAATTAATTCTGAGAGCCGTAATTGTTAGATAAATTTCAGCCATGCAGCTAAAAAATAGTTTCAGGAAGGATGTCAAATTTTTACAAACCATATGTAAGAGGCAACTAGAGATAAAGTGGCAAGTATTGAAGACCATATGGTATTGATATGTTTTGAAGATGTTTTTGAGGAAATCCCATGATTTCCACCAAAGAGAGACATTCATTTCTCTATTTATTTGGTGCTAGAAGGTGGCTTAGTGTCCAAGACACCTTACAGAATGGGTACACCGAAATTCAAAGAGTTGCAGATGCAACTTGAAGAGATTTTAAGGAAGGGATATATACACCCAAGTGTGTCACCTTGGGGAGCCCTAGTTCTTTTTATGAATAAGAAATATGACACCTTAAGACTATGTATTGATTTCAGACAGCTGAATAAGGTCACTATAAAAAACAAATATCATTTTCCAAGGATCGATGATCTATTTGATTAGCTGAAAGGTGAAAGAATATTTTCCAAGATTGACTTGAGATCATGTTATCATCAAGTGAGGATAAGGAAAGAAGACATAATCAAAACAACATTCACAACAAGGTATGGGCATTATGAATTCACAGTGGTACCATTTGGAATACAAAATACACCATCTTTTTTTTTGTATGATGAATGGAATGTTCAGGGAGTACCTCGACAAGTTTGTGATTATTTTCTTATATGACTTTATCATCTACTCAAAGATAGAATAAGAGCATGAGAAACATTTGAGAATGGTATTGCAAGTCTTAAGGAAGCATAAATTGTATGTCAAACTAAGTAAGTGCATCTTTTATTAAAAGAATATTCACTACTTGGGGCATATTATTTCATCAGATCGGGTAACAATTGATCCCAAGAATATGGATGCCATTAGAGGATGGCCATCGCCAAAAAATGTAACAGAGGTCAGATCATTTATGGGTCTTTCTAGTTATTTTTGAATATTCATAAAAGGGTTTTCAAATATTGCAAACCCAATCACTTCTTTGCAAAAGAAGGTGTTATCACCAAAACATTGCTCATAGAAATACCAACAATGGATGAAGAAATAATCAACACAAATACTACATACTTGTAATATCTATAGAACCAATTATATAAAGTCTACTAAAACTTTGTAAAAGACCCATAAATTTACACGCACTTCTAACGAAGTCAGTGTGCGTGCATCCACGTGGGCCAAAACAACTCCAAAAGCGCAGAGTACGCGACCCACTCAAATTTCCATGAGGACACGCGCAGATGCAAAAATGACACATTTATGAATTTGTTTAGGCCTCAACCACTTCTAGGGTGATGTAATTCAAGACAGGACCCCAAGCTCTACCTAAAATCCCATCTTGGGATGACTGAAAATATAGAATGTACCTCAAAATCCTTCCCATTCACACTTGGATCAAGCTATCAAATGCATGTTGATGTTTTGGTAGCTACAGGAGGTATTAACCTCCATGGATAAAAATTTGACTAGAATAGAATATTCTAGATCCAAGAGAAAACCTAAACATATGTGTGAAAACCTTGGAATATAAGTCAACTCAGTAGAATAAGTAATATTGAAGTCTTATATGTAGAAAAGGATAGGTCAAACCTGCTTGAAGAGACACGTGTTCACCTGGACAGAATAGTATAAATAGAAGGCACTTGAGCTCATTTGGAAACACACTCACACTCAAGAAAGTGGTGCGCAAGTCTAGAGGAAGAGTGTAGTTGCAACGACTGCAGCTAGGTATTGGTCTTGGTCTGTGGTTTGGGACTTTCTTCTTGGTGCACTATCTTTGGAGAAAGGTGTGCTCTCCCTCTCTTGGTTATATGTTGGGTCTAGTGCTACTTCCGAGAATCATTCTTTTTGTCAAAGGTTAAGGTGCTTGGGGGTGGGTTTTTTCTTATGGTTGGGTGAGAATGTTGTGACATTGTCTATGGTTAAACAAGAACAATATTCTAACAGGTTATGGGCCCACACCACCTTCAGAACAGTCTAACCATTAGAAGGTATATCCACATCTCTATTTCAATCTCATTGTAGAACAATTGCAATTGGAGTGCTAGTTCCTTCATGGTAGTTCCTTCGTGCCAGTTCCTTCATGCCAGTTACAACAACAGTTGCAGTGCCAGTTACAGCGCTAGTTGCAACACTAGTTGCAGTGCCAGCACTAGTCGTAATACTAGTTGCACTGAAAGTTTATGTGAAGTATTGGGACTAATTTTTGGTTATCCTAGTGCATCCTAACCCAACACATATCATGGTTCCCTCAACCATAAAAAACGTCAAAGTTGAATTTTTGGGTCAAAGTCAACATTTGACTGGTCAAAGTCAAGGTTTGACTCATCAAAGTCAAAATATTGGTCAAGGTCAAAGTTAAAGTTAGTCATGACTTCCTCCCTGTTGCCACAAGGGAAGACCCAAGGTTCAACTCTAACAGCGCACCAACAAGCGCTAACTATTGGCCCTTTCGACAACACCTACGAAGCATATGCAATCTCAGCCAAAGTAGCAATAGGGGGTTGCATGACACAGGTGTCTATAGCCAGAGGAAATGCAAAGTGGATCCAGGGAAACAATACACATCAATCTATATATTCTTTACCACGCTTAATCTTACTTTGCAAGTTATATCTCAAATCTAACACAACAATGCAATAACAGTATAATAGAAAGAAAAGAACACAACATCAACCACAAAGAACAACAAGATATATGTGGTTCACCCTCTCCCTAGGGATATGTCCACAGAACTGTGTTTCTTGATATATTGTATTAAAACATATAGTTCTATCTGCTTAGCTTGTAGATCTCTCTCTATTTCTCTTCTTCTCTTCCCTCCCTGTGCACCCAGTTGTAAGGTTGATCTTTGCACCCAGCTGAAGATCTTATGATATAAGAATACTCTCACAACACAATACTCTCCTCACGCAACAACAATAATCACTCAACATCAACAACACAATCCAATTCGAACAAACCCTCCCAGGTCTTCTAGACCTTTATTTATACATTACATGGAAAATTTCTAGGCGTCAAACCCTAGATTCAAAACCCTAGGTGCTAAAACCCTAGGTCAACTTGACCTGCGTTTTCAGGGATTCGACAGCCTGTCTTTCCTTCTTTTTCGTGAGTTGCTCCAAATCACTCGTTGATGGATTTTTTATCTTGTTGAGTTTTCCATGATCCATCTTCTTTGTTGATATGTCTTCCTTGATATTCTCTTTCAACGCATAGCTTTCCCTTACTTCGCTCCTTCTTTTCTACTTCTTTGATCACTTCAACCCATTCTTAGTTAATGTGTCTCCTGCGTAGTTCACACTTTGCTCTTCTTCCTTAATCATTGTCTCCTTCCATAACCAAGGTCCAATAGGCCCCCAACAATCACACGTGACTCGTCCCGAGTCACTGCTGAGCTGAACCTTTAGTATTGCTTCAACTGCAGGTTGCGCGGAGTAGCCTGTTATTTCTACTTTGTCCCTCCCTGTTGTGTGCATGTTGTCTTTTTTGTGTCTGGTACCCAATTTCAACTGCACCTAGTACCTAGACCCTTCTTCTTTTCTTTTATTCAAATCTACGAGGTAATAGGTTGTCATAATACAATTTTAACTGGCTCCCATTTACTAAACCTTCCTTCCATTCTCCATTCAAAGTCTTCAACTACATAGCTCCTCCTTTTGTAACATATGCGACATCATATGGCCCAAGCCAATGTGTCCTGAACTTCCCTAGATGCTTCTTGAACTTGTTGTTGCATACCAGCACTAAATATCCTTTTTTGAATTCTTTCCTCTTGATATGCCTATCATGGTAGGCCTTCATTCATTCCTTCTGTACCTTTTGATGAAATATTGCAATAAACCTATCCTCCTCTAGTTCTACCAACTGCACGAGCCTCTCTTGAACAACACCAGTGTCATCCATATTTGTAAATGTTGCAATTCTTAAGATAGCAACTAAATACTCCATAGGTACCACTTCTTTTAGGCCATAAACTAACTTAAAGGGAGTATGCACTGTCAGCTTCTTGCAAGTGGTTCGATAAGCCCATAAAATTGTTGGCACTCTCAAATCCCAATCATCTTTGTTCACACTGCAAATCTTTGTCAGCGTTGTCTCTAAGACCTTATTGAAATATTAGACTGTACCATTCACTTGTGGGTGGTATGGAGTGCTCCTCTAATGGTGGAATTCAAATTTCTGATTCAAGGCCTCAATAGTCTTATTAATAAAATGAGTACCTTGATCACTCATAAGGATCTTTGCACATCCAAATATGGTTATGATATCCTCAAAGATGAACTACGCAACTATAGTTTCACTACATTCCTTAACTGCTCTTTATGTTTCCCATCTGGTCAAATACTCTATCACAGTGATGATGTATCGAGCTCCTATGCACTTTCCCAGTGGCTTGATAGGTCCCACAAAATCAATGGCCCATTTCTTGAATACTTGTAATGTTAATTTTGGTGCTAAAGGCATCTCATCCCTTCTGGAAGGCTTCCCAACTCTTTGGAATACATCACAAGCTCTGTAGTATTCCTTAGCATCCTTGAGTAAAGTGGGCCACTAGAGCCTAGCTCTGAGAATCTTCTGCATTGTTTCTTTCTCTTCATAGTGTCCTCCTGCGATGCCTTCATGTGCTTCTACCAGAATTAGTGGTCTTTTTGCCTCCATAACACATCTCCTCAAGATCTCATCAGGTCCCATCTTATATAGCTGTCCATCTATAAGTGAAAAATCTGCAGCATGAACTACCAGTTGTTTCTTCTGAATAATTGTATACTCGTAGGGTGCCATTCCTGTAGATAGGTACTGGACTATCTCTGAGAATTGATCATCAACCATTTCGATGGCTAGCAACTATGCATCTGGTAGTGTATCCTCCAAACTGGTAGGTTCCTCTCCATGTTATAACCTAGACAAGTGGTCGAGTCCCTTATTCATTCTTCCTGGTTTGACCACAATATCAAAGTCATATTCTTGGAATAAAAGTAGCCATCTGCATAATCTTCCCCCCAACACTGGCTTGTTTAATAAGTATTTCAACATAGAGTGATCAGTGAACATATTAAAATGTTCTCCCAATAGGTAGTGTCAAAATTTCTGCAGTGCATACACCATAGCTAAACCTTATATTTCAGTGGTAGTGTAGTTTATCTCTACTGTAGATAGCTTCCTTATAGAAAAGGCTAGTGGGTGGTCAATATCTCCTGCTCTAGGTTGTGATAACACTGCTCCTAATGCAATATATGAACCATCTAGATGGATGTGGAATTACTTACTCCAATCTGGGAAAACCAAGATAGGCACAGTAACCATTTTCTATTTTGGTGTGTTGAAGCTCTGCTGGCATTCCTTTGACCATTAAAACTGATGATCTTTACTTAAAATATTTTCCATGGGTGTTGTTATCTGTGCATATCCCTTAATGAACTTTATGTAGTACCCAGTCTGCCCCAATGTATTGCGTAATTTTCTGACCGAATTAGGGGGAGGTAGATCAATAATAATGGAAATCTTAGAAGGATCTACGAACAACCCTTGCTTACATACAATGTGTCCCAACAATTCTCCAAAAGGCGACAAGAAGATGCACTTATTTACATTCAGGGCAATCTAGCATTGCCTGCACTTATCCAACATTAGTCTCAAATATTCAATATGATTTTTCATTAAGCTAAATATAGTCCAATCATCAAAATATGCTTCCAAAAATTTATGTAAAAACTCCTTGAAATCTTCGAACACCACCCTAGAAAAGATGGCTAGTGCATTCTTCAATTCGAAAGGCATCATAGTGTACTAGAAAGAACCCCATTCTGTGGAAAATGCAGTCTTATGGCGATATTCCTTAGCAATATCGCTCTGGTGATAACCTAAAAATCCATCTGTCAAGGAGTAAACTTCTTGTCCTCCTACATTATCTAGAACTTCATCGGTAAAGGGTGTAGGGAATGGATCATGTAGGCATGAATCATTAAGTTTCCTTAGATCTACACAAATCCTTATTTCTCTTGTCTTCTTATTCTAGACCACCATAGGGATAATCCACTCTGATTCTTCAACAGGTTCTATGATTCCTGCTTCCAACATTCTGTCTAGTTCGAACCTAACTTTCTGCTTGTACTTGGGATTTAGTCTATAGGGTCTTTGCTTGACTGGCCTTGCATCTGGTTTCAAAGGGATATTCATTTCTCCCATGGGACCTTTAATTCCCTTCATGTCTATGAACTTGGTTGGAAACAAGTCCTGATATTTAAGCAGTATTTTTGTAATCGTATCAATAGTGGCATCATCCCAATAATCCCCAATGTTGGCCAACTTAGGTGCTTGCTTTGTTCCAATATTAACTTTCTTGATTTTGATTGGTTTTCCAATGAAAGGTAGTTCAACCCTTGACCCATCTATGTCTCTCTATCCTTCAGTTTCTTTGATGTTCACATTCTTAGGATCATCATCTTCATCAGAATTGATATTGTAGCAACCTTGTAATTTCTGAAGAGGTGTAGTCCATTCATCCTCTTCCTTCTCCACAGAAGGGTTAGGCTCCTCCTCAAATACTTTTTGTCTTACAACTTGTAAATCCTGATCTATTGTAGGGTACCGAGTTTCAAATAAGAAGGTAACTATAAAGTTCTGAGTCATTTCATATTAGTCTGTAGTGATGAGGCACAGTTCTGCATGAAGATACCATTTGATAGGCATAGTATCCAAGGTGTTAACGTACTTATGCACCCATTGTTCTTTAGGAATGTTACCTCAGGCCTCCTCACAACTTTGTATGTGTTCCTTAGGACAACTCTGGCCTGTGTAATAAACTTTGCATCCTTCAACTTGCTCTGAAAAGTGCACTGTCAATAAGTTGTAACATTGTGTCCACTCTGTGAGGTTCTTCTTATGTGCTCCCCACCATCTATCTGGTGCAGCTTTCAATGCCTCATCCAGTGCCAAAAACCTTTTTTGTACTGGTACAATTTCTTCAAAATCCAATAAAAATGTTTCTAAATGATCTAAACCATCAAATGTGGGCAGATTACTTACTTCTATGCCAATCCAACAAACTTCCCTGGTCAATCTGGCACACCTCCATGCATAAACTTCATATATTATGTTCTGCCAATTCTCCAATGCTTCTTCTGAGTCTGATGAGCATGCGCTTTCACTTCGCCAACTCAAATTCTCATCTGTTGTAGGATTAATGTAATCTTGTTGTCTAGCTATCAATTTGTATATATTCACTAATTCATAAGCATGTGTTGGCACAGGGGCAGACCCAAGGTTCAATGCTCAAGAGCGCACTAACAAACCCTAACTATCAGCCCTTTCGGTGACACCTGCGAAGCAGATGAAGTCTCACCCGAGTTATAGGTAGGGGTGGTTGCAGGAATCAAGTGTCTGCAACCTTAGCTGGGACACAGATCTGTGATTATATAGATTATGGAGTACTTAGCGTAGACCATTCATTCATATTCAACCCTTATTATACTTCGCAGATAGCACAAAGCATCACAATAGTCACTTAGATCTAAGGTGTTTCAGCACTTAGCAACAGTAAAACAAATCAGATTCAGTAGATCAACACTAAGCATCTTTATACATGTCAGATCTAACATTCACACACACAAAGCATAAGTAGATCTATTTATATATATCAAATCACTTAGAAAAATAAGGGATAAAAAAATCAATTCGAAGCACAAAGCATAACACATAGATTTACATGGTACACCCCCACCCTGGGGATATGTCCACTAACTCTTATTCTTTATTAGCTTCTTCAATTGATTACAACACAGAGCCACCAAAAACCTTCTTCGCATAGGACAAAAGATCTACGCAGCTCGTTATATCCTTCTTCCTTGTGTTACATCACAAAGACTTCCACAACTCCTTACAATGACTTGCACTTAGCTCTGCAAGCCTTTTACAGTCATGCACAGAGCACTTACAAAATCTATTATCACTTATCTTACATCACGTACATATCTATCTATTTCGATAGATGCCTAGATATCTATTTATATATTACAAAAGTGGGCCTAAGAGTGGGTAAACCCACGGGCCAACATCTTGAGTCACTCTGGTCTGATCAATTCCTCCTTGAATGCCTCAAGCTTGGCTCAAGCTACTTCAACCTGCTGTTGTTCTACGACCTCTTTCTCGACAAACTCCTAGATGAGTGTGTCATTGACGGGTCCCTCTAGGCATTCTTCTACTGAAATCACAACCTATTCTAGCTCTGCTCCTTGGTTGTCAACCTCTATGAATAGTTGACATGCCTTATCTTGCACTGGTTGAAACTGTTGAGTCACTACCATCACTTTTCTCTGGATCTTATGGATCTGCTGCTAGGTCATGTGTTGTTCATGAGATCTCTTCATTCTTTCTACGGGTGACAGGGCCTTCAGCTATGTCTGTAGCTTTTCATCTTCATACTTTGCCTCCTGTAGTTGTGACTCCAGTTTATATAACTTTGGGTTTTCGGTGAGGTTCTCATATGTCTGGGCACTGCGGATACTTAGTTGATTGCACTCCAAGGCAAGATATTTCAATCTGTCAACTGCGTTGTGGGTAGTTATTTCTCTTTGGTCTATGATCTCTTGCGGCATCTCAGGTATTACACGAAGTTTGAGATCTACAATGCATTGTTGGGGCTTCTTAATTACTCCTTCTAGTTGTGCCACCTATTGTGGAACCCATTCTTTTGTCTGTACTTCAATGCTGGTCATAGAGTGAAGTGATATGTTGACCAGTTCCTTTATCTCGAGTTTCTCTGTGAGCAACTATTCCTTGCTTTTTTGTAGTTATGCTTTCTCTGCATCCCATTATTCTTGGAGAGAAATATTTTCTCGTTCTAACGTGTTGCATTGTTCCATAAGAACTCCCTATACCTGTGTTAAATCTTGAGTGGCTTGTGTTGTTTCTTCTTGAGCCCGTCGAAGGTGAGCTTCGAATGTATCAGCAATCCGTTGGAGTTGAGCTGGCTCATCCCCTTGTTCTTGTTGAAATAATGTAACTGCAAAGAGCATTCTTATTATTATTGGATGAAATCCCCATTGTGGATTAATCATGTCATTATTATTGTTGTTGTTATTGGATTAATCCCCATTGTGGATTAATCATGTCAGTAATTGTATAAGGACCAAATCCCCTTTTGCGGATTGGTCATCAGACAATTACAAAGGCCAGAATAAGAAGTCGGCCCCAACAATTATTATGGAAGACCCATAATTAATTAAAGGTGGGATTACCCACCTAGAGTGAGAGGTCGGCCCTACTAGTTGTGACCTTTCACACGTGCCAGTCTTGTATAAATAAGAGCCTAGTGCCTCACTTCAAACACACAACTCACTTGCTCATTCTCTTACAAGGCAAGCTGCAATTACCAGTTGGAGAGAGGGAGAAGAGTGGTGCATCTCTTGGAGAGGACTATCTGTATTGGTTTGAGTTATC
>JZKD02S1226902.1:193953-214220 GCA_000966675.3 Picea glauca | reverse complement strand
GGCTTTCACCATAAGGGGACCACTTTGGAGTTCATCCATATTTACTTCTTATCAACCATGACAAAACAATAATGAGTCATATTTACATCAAACACTATTGGTTCCATTACCCAAATATTTGTGCTATGGGTCTTTCTTCAAGGGTTGACATCAATGAAAACCAACCTTAATCAACACTTGTGTCGAGTTGTAGGATTTCTGTTGAGTTGTAGGCTACTCCAGTGAGATGGTCTAGTATGTCGAGTTGTTGCTACACCATTGAGACATTATGGTATGCTAATTGCATATTCGAGAACCTGTATGGATGTGATGGTGTTGCTCAGAATATGATTTGGGTGATCGTGAGATAGCCTATATAGCTCTTGTGATGCTACCAGTCTGCAAGACAATGTAGGTCTTTCCCATGCTATGTGATATGGATGGATAATGATAATAGTAATGATGATACTCATGACATAGGTGAGCATGACATACAAGTGTAGCCCATGAAGATGATGGTGAAACACACTATGAGATGTATCTCTAGTGTTATCTAGCATGTTGTGGCCCCTAGACGAGATTGATAGGTCCACATGGGTGTAGCCATGTGTGACATAATGGTGCTACCATTAGCATGGTCTGCGTAATCATGGTTAAATACCCCCCTAGCTAAGAGGGAGTGTTGATGTTTTGGTAGTTGTAGGAGGTATTAACTTCCATGGATAATCCTTCGACTAGAATAGAATATTTTGGAAGCATGAGAAAACATAAACATATGTGTGAAAACCCTGGAAGACAAGTTAGCTCAACAGAATAAGTAAATTTGAAGTATTATATGCAGAAAAGGATAGGTCAGCCCTGCTTGAAGAGACACTTGTTCACCTGGCCATATTAGTATAAATAGAAGGTGCTTGAGCTCATTTGGAAACACACTCACACTCAATAAAGTGGTGTGCAAGTCTAGAGGAAGAGTGTAGCTACAACAACTACACCTAGGTACTAGTCTCGTTCTATAGTTTGGGACTTTATGCTTGGTGCACTACATTTTGAGAAAGGTGCACTCTCTCTCTCTCTTGGTTATCTATTGGGTATAAGTGTTTCTTCCCAAAATCATTCTTTCTTTCAAAGGTTAAGGTGCTCAGCAGTGTATTTGTGCCTATGTTTGGGTGACAATGTTGTGACATTGTCTATGGTTAAACAAGCACAATATTCTAACAATACCTTGTTATGGTTCTCTAAATAGAGGGCCATTATATTCATAGCATTTTTATATGTCCAAATACTCTTGGAGAATCCATTTGTTCTCTTAAGAATATCTTGGGCAAGTATATCACAAGGAAATATTTTCATCTCTTGGGAAGATTTTCCATAAAGTTCTTCACCATTTTAATTCAAAATATGAGAGTAATAGCTCTACTTTAAGATATTTAGGAGCTCTAATTTCAAATACTATTCTCTATTGGGTAACCACTCTTGGTGTTCAATTTCAGGCATCCTTTGTCAATGCTTGTTTAGTTTAGCTTCCATTGTTGATTATTCCTATATTTCTTTATTTCTTTCTTTATAGCTCATGGGTTCATTAACCTACTAACCATTGTTATGTGTTTCTTTGTTGGCTTATCAAGGCAATCAAAGGGGTCTATTTTTTCTCACCCTTGTGATCAAAATCCCCAAACAAAAGGGAGTGAAGTTTGAATGGACTCTAAAATGTGAAGAGAGTTTCCAATAGTTGAAAAACAATTTGACAAGTGCACTAGTCTTAAATATTGTAGATCCAGATGAAGACTTTGTAGTGTGCAAATCTATGTGCAAGGAAGGGTTCGATGGAGTCCTCGGTCAAAGAGATCATGTGGTGTTATATGATTCTAGGAAACTAAAAGAGCATGAGATAAATTACACTATACATGATCTAGAGATAACTACCATTGTAAATGCATTAAAAATGTGGAGACATTACCTCGTGGGAAGGAGATTTGAGATAAGGGCATACCACTATGGTCTAAAACACTTGTTTGGACAACCAACGCTAAATTCCATGCAAAATAGTTGGATAGAAGTTCTTAGTGAGTGTGACTTTGAAACTAAACATATAAAAGGAAAACAAAATCATGTGGTTGATGCACTCAACAAAAGATCTCATGAAGTGCATATTTCATCCATCAACATGTACATTGATGTACTTTTAAATTAATCTCTAATTAAATTAGTAAGAAAATGAAGATTTGAACATTTAATTATCAATATGGGATTCATATGGAACTTGAAAATTGTCGTGCACAGTATATGCAAGATTAGTGTTGTTTTACTAAGGTGTTGTATCACTTTAATGTCACAATTCAAAGATTCAATATGCTTAGTTAAGTCACCGAACTATGCTATGGCTGAAGTTGCAAAAAAGTAAATATTGGCAAGAAATTGATATCACACGTGTAGAAATTAAAGTCACTCTTGTGGGAATTAAAACACACTTGCATGAATTGAAATCACTCTTGCAGAAATTAAAATCACACTTGCGAAAATTAAAATCACACTTGCAGAAATTAAAATTACACTTGCAGAAATTGAAATCATACTTGCGGAAATTGAAATCCCACTTGCAAGAATTTAAATCACACTTTGCAGGAGTTGAAACTATGATATGATCTATTGGTGACTTTCTTAAGTATAATGAATGGGATTGTACTGTTGAAACAATTAAGTGTTTGTTCCTTCAATATTAATCCAATAACATCAATCCAAAGTTACAAAGATTAAATCTAGAAGAAATTAGAAAATAAACAAAATAAAGTGCAGATGCAAGCAGAGTTGCAACAACGGAGATGCATCACGAAAGGAAATTCAACAACTGAGTTGCAACAACTAAAATCTGTTATAATCGAAACTAAAGAGACATGAGTTGCAGCAATGGAAAGCGTGGAATCACTGTAACTTTACAAGAATATGAACTACAAGTTAAGACTAGAAAATCAAAACACAAATAAGTCACATATTTATTTTGTGCATCTGGAATTGCATTAAACTGAAAGATGATTCTGAAATCAAATAGACTATACTACATTTTTGGAGTGGAATAAAATCATAAAAACATCTAAAATATGTGAATAAATCTATGAATATGGATTACAAAAATTGAAAGCAAATAACAATTAAATAAACTAAACAAAAGAAATATACCAGTTGCTAATCCTATTGCTACATGTAGTACCTGACTAAGGAGGGGGACCTACCGCCTTAGGCAAGTTACTGAGCTACGAAACCTGAATCACACGATCACCACTACATCAACACGTGAATGAAAGCAAGAACCAAAATTATATTATTGTAGTTTGAAAGATAAAACAACAAAAAAATGTAATTTCCATAATAATGTTCTCCCCTTCAAATCTGGGGAGCTGAGGTTTTTATAAAAAATGAATACTATTCTAAAATTATACAAACAACGAATGGAAAACCATGAGAATATGGTTATTCATTTGGTTACAAATATTCTTTCAAACTTTAGTGGGAATCAGGCATATGTTGAATCGATAGGCAATTGATTTCTCCTTTAGTCTCCCACTTGCCTCATGTTGCATTTCTCCTTTAATATTTTTTTCCAACTTCCATTTGTAGCATTTATTGTTGTGTTGGTGATATTTCTTTGGAGTCACAACAATTAAAATCATGCTCGAAGTTGCAATGGTTTTTCTAGAGTTGCAACAACTACAAATGCACCTTTAGTTGCAGTAATTTGTTTGCACCCAGAATTGCAGCAACTTGGTTTGTGCCCAAAATTGTATCATTTTGAGTTGAAACAAAGAGGTACTACAACAAATTTGAATTGTTTCAACTACTGTATTATCCTATGCAAAAATATTAGTAATTGAAAGTAAAGAGTTCCCTTTAAGAATTATGCAAAAATAAATTAATAATGGAATATGGGGAAGGATTCATACCTTAGTGATAAGGAGGGTGAACTAGATAAAGGAATGATAAAAAAGGGAAGTGATTAATGGAAAATGGTAAGAAAAAAGGTATATACAGGTGTTTAAAGTATGTCATTTTAGGAACCCTTCATCTCCCCCATCCCAAAACTATTACATGTCCCCATGCAACCAAGATCACTCAATGTTAGAGAAGTCAAGGTGACCCTGGGGGTCACTGATACCACTATTTACCTCCTCTAATACCTTATTCATATCATTAATATCCTCTTTTGTTGGAACTTCTCTACTTTTTTGTATCTTTGTCTCTATAAGAGTGACCCGATCTACTAGCATGAAGTGTGTAGCTTGAGCTGCCATTTCTTTATGATGCAGGAGCATCGTGTCGAGCGCATAAAGGTGGGAACATTCAACACATGTGAGTTCTTCCAGAACCTCAATGTGGGCGGCTACAATGGATTTTGAAATCCGCCTCCACTCAGTGCCAGAATTCACTTTTAGAGGCACGCTTGAACCGGTGTCGGATTTTACCCTGTGAAGCAAGTTTTTGAAATTGTAAATAGAGCAGGAGTTTCCACTTTGGCTCTGGAATGCGACTGGACTTAGATAGTGTAAGATGAATTTTAGAGTAGGAAAGTAGCCAAGGGAACCCCTGAAGCATCCTTGAGTTATGTAGAAGTTGACACACCCAGTTAGAGGAGAGAGCTAGAATATAGAGAAAAATTAGCTATAGGAGAGAACTGCGAATTAGCAGGAAGAAAATGCTTTGAGTTACTATAATTTTGAATGTAATCTGTAGCCATTGGGCACTTGTGAATATAATAGAATGGAAAATTGATCCAAATGTGTTGATATTGGACTGTGTGTGTTTTCATGTTATTTTCTGTTTTATAAACAAGTAAATGGAACTATGAGATTTTGGCAGTTTAAATTGTTTCTCTTCATTTGGAGCTCTGCAAGGTGTGCATCGAGCTAGGGAGGAATGTTGTGGAATTGTTTTCTCTTCACTAGGAACTCTTCAAGGTGTGCATCGAGTCAGAGAGAAAATGTCGTGAATCTGAGCTATCGAACTCCCTTAGACGCAAGGAGTGTGCGGGAGCCAGAGTCTGAACTAGACAAGGCTTAGGAGGAATAACACTTTGCAAAGTGTTATAGGGATCTGGGAGCCCATTCCCTGGAAGGAGAAAAGATCGAGTCTTCGCAGACTTAGAAATATCCTAAGTCGAACTTGAGTAAAATCTCAGGAGGAAGAACATCGTCGAGCGTTGGATCAAGGTGGAAATCCCTGCAAGCCGTCCAATTGAAGGAAGGAGCATAGGCTTTAACCCTACATAGATCCAGGAGGAGAGTTTGGAAATCCGAGCAGACAGTGGAGAATCCTCGACAAGGAACACTGAAACCCCACAGGTCGTCAGATCAGGTAGAGCTGCAAGGAGGTTAGCGGCGAGATTTTCTCGACGTTCATTTCGGGACTTCGGGTACCATGAGTTGGAAAGACAGGAGATCTTGTCTTTCAGGATACTGAATCACGAAATCATGAATCGAACAGGACCGTCAACCGTAAGGATTTTCGTGAGTCATCGATTGTGTGCCGAGGCATTTTGGCATTTCGATGATTGACGATCAGAGACCCTAAGGTACAAAGATACCCCTTACATCCAGATTTTGTGAAACATGAAATCCCAAAGTAGAGAGTGTCGGGCCATTTCAGAATTTCGACTACCAGAGGTTCGAGAGACCAGAAGATGGGACACTTGACCTGGGAAGTCCTGGTTCCTGATAAGCACCTTTTCAGCATTGTACTCGGTCATAGACCATGGTTGTGCACTGTGGGAGCTCATGCCTGGCACCCGAAAAATCCAACTAAGCATTCGTAAGGGACCTGTGTAATAGTCTGAAGGGTTCCAGTTTGGAACCAGAAGAGCCATTTCGGCTCCAGAATCAGAAGATCCTAACCGAGAGGTCGTGCAGCCCTTAGGAGGGATAGGGGGTCTGCATTAGGTGGTATCAGAGCCCATTTTTCATCTGTATATTCCAGGCGAAGGAGGAAAAAGAAGGAGACATAAAACTCAGAGTTGTACTCTGTGTGTGATAGACAGTCGACACAATACCACCAAGAAGATGAGATCTGTCTTTAACCAACCGTGTTGTAGAAAGGGGGATGTGAGAGTTTCACGCCCAAATGGAAGCAATGGAATCAACACAGAGAAGATCACCTGACATTGGGGATGTCAGTGATGTGAAAGGTGAAGAGGCTGAGGTTGAAGAAGATGTAGGAGAGGATGCTGCAGAAGAACGTTTGTTGAGAACAGTTGCCAGATTGGGAGGAAGAGCTAAGATAGAGGTCCCCGTGTATGAGGGAAATCTAGATGCTAAAGAACTGTTGGACTGGATAAGGTCCATGGACAAACACTTCAACTATGAATATGTCGATGAGGAAAACAAGGTGAAGAAGGTAGTCACCATACTAAAAGGGCATGCAACACTGTGGTGGGATGAACTGTAGGCTGAGAGGAGAAGTAAAGGAAAACAGAGGATAAAGAGTTGGGACAGGATGGTAGCCAAACTGAAGGCTAATTTCATACCCAAAGACTACCAGATCAATTTGTTCAGGAAGCTACAGAACCTGAGACAGAAAGGAATGACATTCAAGGAGTAAATCGAGGAGTTCTACAAGCTTAACATCAGAATTGGACAAAGGGAGAGAGATGAAGAAAAAGTCGCCAGATTCATAAATGGATTGAGATATGAAGTCCAAGACAAGCTTAGCATGATGTCAGTAAGGACTGTGGAAGATGCTTATCAGTTTGTGTTGAAGGCAGAGGAGAAGTTGGCCAGAAAACAGAACCAGCGAGGAAGAGGTAAAGGCTCGATCCCAAGAAAAAACAAGGGATTTAATCATGATAGAGCACATTAGTCTAAGGACGAGTCTGAAAAACCACACAATCACTCAGAATGAGGAGGAAGTTCATGAGGAAGACATAATGGTGGAAGAAACTCTTCTAGAGGAAGAGGCAGAGGAGGAGTAAGGTGCTATAACTATGGAAAGATAGGGCACATGTCTTGGGAATGTCCCGAGAAGAAGAAGGAAGGAGGAGAATCCCACATTTCAGAAGCACAATGAAGAGATGTTGAGGCAGAAGGAGCAGAGGATGGAGCATCCCTGATGTTGAGAAAAGTTCTCTTAAAACCAGAGGCAGAAATTGAAAATCCAGTGCAGAGGAACAATCTCTTTATGAAAGCTTGCAAGACTAAGGATAAAGTATGCAAGGTGATCATTAATATTGGGAGCACTAACAACCTACTATCCATAGATATGGTGGAGAAATTGGAGCTGAAGACAACTGCACATCCAAGGCCATACAAAGTCTCATGGCTGCAAAAAGGACACCAGGTAACAAACACTAAACAATGCCTGGTTGAAATTAAAATAGGAGGATATAAAGATGAAATCCTATGTGATGTAATTCCCATGGATGTATGCCACATTATTTTGGGGAGACCATGGAATTTTGACAAAAATGTCATTCATGATGGAAGGAAGAATACATATACATTGGAGAAGAATGGTAGGACGCATATGTTGCTGCCAATGGAGGAGAAGAGAGTGAAGGAGGAAACTAGCACAAGCATACTTCTCATTAGTGGGAAGGAACTCCTGAAAGAAGTCAAGGAAGAACAGGAGATGTAGTTCGCTATGGTAAGGAATCCCAGAGTCATCCTTACGAGTACATCAATGGATGATTTTCCTGAAGAAGTTCAGGAGCTGCTGGATAATTTTGCTGATATAGTGGTGGATGAGCTACCAAACTCATTACCACCCATTAGGAGTATCAGTCATCATATCGACTTGATACCAGGATCAAGCCTTCTGAACAAGGTAGTGCACAGATTAACACCTAGAGAAAATGAGGAGGTGAAGAACCAAGTCCAATAATTGTTGGATAAGGGCTTAGTCAGAGAAAGTTTGAGCCCATGCGTAGTACCAACTGTGTTAAGCCCAAAGAAAGATGGAGGATGGAGAATGTTCATAGACTTCAGAGCCATCAAAAAGATCACCATCAAGTAAAGATTCCCTTTACCAAGAATGGATGATTTAATGGATTTCTTAAGTGGAGCAAATTTATTTTCTAAGATAGACCTAAAAAGTGGATATCACCAGATCAGGATGAGAGAAGGTGATGAATGGAAAACAACCTTTAAGATGAATGAAGGCCTGTATGAGTGGTTAGTTATTCCATTTGGCTTAACGAATGCCTCGTGCACTTTTATGAGGTTGATGGATGAAATTCTAAAATATTTCATTGGCAAGTTCGTGATTGTATATCTAGACGATATACTGGTCTTTAGCAGGACTAAAGAGGAGCATTTGAGGCACCTAACGCTAGTAATGAGGAGGCTACAACAGAAGAAGTTGTTGATCAATTTGAAGAAATCCTTTTTTATGAAGATAGAACTCATTTACTTGGGTTTTGTGATATCTTTGAATGAATTGAAGATGGATCCAGAGAAGGTGAAAGAAATTGGAGAATGGTCGTCACCAAGGAGCATGTTCGAGGTAAGGAGCTTTCATGGTTTAGAAAGTTTCTACAGAAAGTTCATTAGAGACTACAGTAGGATTTGTGCACCAATGATGGATACAGTAAAGAAGCGGCACAAGTCCTATAAATGGACAGAGGAGGCTGAAATGAGATTCAATATATTGAAGGAGAAAATAACAGAATGACCAATTATGATCTTGCTGAATTTTGGGAAGACATTTCAGGTGAGATGTGACACAAGTGGAGTTGCAATAGGAGTTGTTCTAAGTCAGGACAATCGACCTGTTTCTTATTTCAGTGAGAATATGAATGAGACTAAGAGGAAATACTCCACATATGATAAGGAGTTCTATGCCATAATTCAAGAATTGAAGAAATGGAGGCATTATCTTGTCCCGCAAGAGTTTGTCTTGTACACTGATAACCAAGCTTTAAAATTCATAACCCAACAAGAAAAAGTGAATCAGAGGCATGCAAAATGGGTTGAATTTATGCAAAATTTTACTTTTGTGATAAAACATATTGTTGGGAATGCTAACAAGGTTGTTGATGCGTTAAGCAGGAGATGTTTAATTCTGCAAGAATTCCAGGTGAAGACCTTGGGGTTTGAATACCTTAAGGATATGTATTGTGATGATATATATTTCAAAGAGGCCTACGAAGCATGTACAAGCCCTGTATTGAGAGATAGAAGTCAATGGACAAAGTATATGGTTCAGGAACAATTGTTGTTCAGAGGAAATCAATTGTGCATACCAAGATGCTCAATGAGGAACAATCTTCTGAAGGAGAAGCATAGTGGAGGATTGGCTGGACATTTCGGCCATGATAAAATGTTTTCACAGTTGAGCAGCTCATATTATTGGCTAGGTATGAGAACAGATTTGATAAAGTTGATGAATAGGTGTAGAATCTTCCAACATGCAAAGGGGAAAAGATATAACATTGGATTGTATCAACCATTGCCAATACCAGAGAGGCCTCGTGATGCAATAAGCATGGATTTCATGTTGGTTTGCCAAGAACAAAAAGGGGATTCAATTCCATATTTTTGGTGGTGGATAGGTTTTCAAAGATGGCACATTTCGTCCCATGGCAGAAGACTAGTGATGCAACACATGTTGCAAATCTGTTTTTCAGAGAAGTTGTGAGACTTCATGGCCTACCCAAAAGCATTGTCTCATACATAGACACAAAATTTGTTGGTCACTTTTGAAGGACGTTGTGGAAGAATATGGAGATAGATGTGTCCTTCATATTAGCTTATCACCCTCAGACAGATGGGTAGACTGAGGTGGTAAATAGAAGTCTGGGAAATTTACTGAGAGGTCTGGTTACTGAACATCATAACCAATGGGATCAGATTCTGCCACAAGAAGAATTTGCATATAATGACTCACCAAATAGAAGCCCTGGAAGGAGCCCATTCCAAATACCCTACAGAATGCAACCTAGGGGATTTTCTGAGTTAAGGGACTTGGGACAGGGAGAGATCAGAAGCGTTGGAGCAGAGGATTTTGCTGCTAAAATGCAGAAGCTCCATGGTCGGATCAAAGAACAATTACAAAGTTCTAATCAAAAGTAAAAACATAGAGTTGATCAACATCGTAGGGAAATTCAATTTGAAGTGGGAGATCAGGTTTTAGCACATCTGAGGAAGGAAAGGTTCCCTAGGGGAACATATAACAAATTGAATATGAAGAAGATAGGACCTTGTAAGATCTTAAGGAAGTTCGATGCAAATGCCTATGAGATCGAACTGCTAGATGGTGTGGGAATTTCACCCATATTCAACGTTTCAGACCTGTATCCTTACAGGAAATATGACATAGAAGGGTCACAAGATCAAGGAAAGATTCAGCGAGAGAAACAAATGCTTGTAGCAGAAAAGCCGCAGATGGAGAAAATTGTTGATCAGAGGATTGGCAAGAAGACCAGGAGGAAGACTTATTTTGAGTATTTGGTTGAATGGAAGGGAAACCCAATCGAAGATTCCAGTTGAGAAAATGAAGTTGCTATCCAGAAGCAGGGAAAATTAGTAGAGGAGCTCATGGACAGGAGTCCATGAATTTTTTCAAGGGGAGTATGATGCAGGAGCATCATGTCGAGCGCATAAAGGTGGGAACATTCAACATGTGTGATTTCTTCAAAATCTTCAACGTGGGCGACTACAAAATATTTTGAAATCCACCTCCACTTAGCGCCAGAATTCACTTTTTGAGGCACGCTTGAACCAGTGCTAGATTTTACCCTGTGAAGCAAGTTTTTGAAATTGTAAACATAGCAGGAGTTTCCACTTCAGCTCTGGAATGCGACTGGACTTAGATAGTGTAGGATGAATTTTAGAGTAGGAAAGTAGCCAAGGGAAACCCTAGAAGCATCCTTGAGTTATGTAGAAGTTGACACACCCAGTTAGAGGAGAGAGCTAGAATACAGAGAAAAACTAGTTGTAGGAGAGAACTGTGAATTAGCAGGAAGAAAATGCTTTGAGTTACTATAATTTTGAATGTAATATGTAGCCATTGGGCACTTGTGAATATAGCAGAATGGAAAATTGATCCAAATGTGTTGATCTTGGACTATGTATGTTTTCCTATTACTTTCTGTAAACAAGTAAATGGAACTGTGAGATTTTGGGAGTTTAAATTGCTTCTCTTCATTTGGAGCTCTGCAAGGTGTGCATCAAGCTAGGGAGGAACACTATGGAATTTGTTTCTCTTCATTGGGATCTCTGCAAGGTGTGCATCGAGCCAGAGATAAAATGCCGTGAATTTGAGCTATCGAACTCCCTCAGACGCAAGGAGTGCGAGGGAGCCAGAGTCTAAACCAGACAAGGCTCAGGAGGAATAACACTTCTGAAAGTGTTATCGAGATCCAGGAACCCATTCCCTAGAAAGAGCGAAGACCGAGTCTTCGTAGACTTAGAAATATCCTAAGTTGAACTCGAGCAAAATATTTGGAAGAAGAATGTCGTCGAGCATTGGATCAAGGTTGAAATCCCCACAGGCTGTCCAATTGAAGGAAGGAGCACAGGCTTTAACCCTACATAGATCCAAGAGGAGAGTTCAGAAATCCAAGCAGACGGTGAAGAATCCTTGAGGAAGAACACCAAAACCCCATAGGTTGTTGGATCAGTTTGAGTTGTGAGGAGGTTAGCGGCAAGAGTTTCTCGATGTTCATTTCGGGACTTCGGGTACTGTGAGTTGGAAAGATAGCAGATCTTGTCTTCCAGGATCCTGAATCGCGAAATCGCAAATCGACTAGGACCATCGATCACAAGGATTTTCATGAGCCATTGATCAGGCATCGAGGAATTTTGGCGTTTTGGATTTTCGGCGACCAGAGACCCTAAGGTACAAAGATACCCCTTGCATCCATATTTCGCGAAACAAAAAATCCTGAAGTAGCGAGCATCGGACCATTTCGGCTACCGAAGGTTCGAGAGACCATAAGATGGGACACTTGACTCAGGAAGTCCTGGTCCCTGATAAGCCCCTTTTCGTCTTGGTACTCAATCACAACCCTTGGTTGCGTGCTGTGGGAGATCACGCCTAGTACCCAAAAAATCCAACTGAGCATTCAAAAGGGACCAGTGTAATTGTCTGAAAGGTTCCAGTTCGGAACCAGAAGAGCCATTTTGTCTCCAGAATGACCGGGAGTTTGTGAAGCCCTCAGGAGGGATAGGGGTTTTGCATCACTTTGGTCTCTTTAAGCTAACCTATTTCATGTGATTCAGTTAAGGGTTCCCCCGCAACAAGATGACTTGTTGTAGGGTAACTTGATTTCTCAGGTGCCTTATGTTTCTCAAGCTCATCTATGAGAATTTTCAAATTGATCTTAAGATTCAAGTGTTTCACCCTCAATATTTTGTTTTCTCTCACCAAAGATGCATAAATAGGGAGAGAGTGGGGGATTGTTACCCATATGGGAGTGATCCTTTGTTCTAGGGTAGGAGCCTTTGTTTGTGTTTCCTATAGCCCAAGGTCTGGTGCATGAACTGAATCATTTTCTGGCGGGACCTCTTATGCTCCTTGTTATTTTGGTTAATGGGTAGGTCGTTCAACAAGAGGTCCTCATATTGGTTCTTATGTGACACTAGGGGCCTTTGGTTCCATTTCCTACTTGTCTTCCAGAGTAGGAGCCTTTAATTCATCAAGAGTGCCTATTGATGTTTCAGCAAGAGACATTTTTTCTTGTTTGTTTCTTTCAATTATGCTTAATGTTGTGTCAATGAGAACTTCCAAATGCCCCTTGTCCTCTATACTGTCAGAGTGTTCTAGATTTTCCATCTATGTCTCTTGAGTCTTGGGAAATTGTGTTGGAGGAGTGATTTCTATTTTTTTGTGTGAAAGAGCAGAGGCTTCTTCCTCCTTGTCCTTGTTGCCTTGTGCTAGTTCTTCTACCTCTATGGGAGCTTGTTTGTGAGTAGGATTATCCACTGGTTCTTATGGGTCAGTAGAGGATGCCAACTCTTCTTCATATGAGTATTCTACCAGGAGAGTGTCGAGGCCTTCTCCAAGAGTGTCTTAGCTTGGTTCTTATGTGTCATCCAAGAATGATTTAGCATCCAAGTGAGTATCCTCCTCTGGCTCTTGTGTAGCAAGGGAGGATTTGACTTCCTTTGTTTCCTAGTTTTCCTCTTGTTCCTTAGGCTTGGAAATTCTTCTCTTTTTACACTAAGTTGCAGCCTCATGTTTTGTTCTTCATTTCTTCGGCACAAGAGGTGGCCTTTTCTTAAAACCTATAAGTCACTTGGTCTACTTCTACTGGAGTTGCAACATGGTGGGATTTTTCCCTGATTTTTCTCTTAGGTTTCCTTTATGGAGTCACAACAGTCGGTCCTACTATTTCCATGGCCTCATTTTCTAGCAGAGGTGTTGCATCCATGGTCTCTTTTGGAGGTGGAAGTGTACCCATTTCCTACTCGGCTTCCCGAAGGGAAACAACTTCATTTTCATTGAGGAGAATGGGTGGTTGCATAATGTTGTTCCAGGTGCATCCTTCTTTTTACAACACATGATCTACTAATAATTTGATAAGGGCGTGATGTGATGCAACCTCTCTTGGTTTCTTGTCCCTTTGGGAAAGTTCTACCATTGTTTCCAACATCATGAATAGAAAATATGGCATGTTGATTAGCCAATTGTGGCGTAGGTGGTCGAGCAGGAGAATGTTTTGAACATAAATAGTGTCATAGCAACCTTTGCAAGTGAAGTAACATTGAACAAAGATAGACGTGTATTCCCATGGATGAGGTAATGATTGGCAGTCGAAGTATGTTCCTTTATTTACTAAATATTCCCCTATTTTTTAGGAACTTCCTCAAAATTTATGGCTATGAAGTCCTTTGGCTATACCATCTTTCTCCTATGTGAGGTATCCTAGTGACTTCTACCATAGTTTTCTTTGTGACCTCCACATGTGTACCTATGATGATGGATCACTCGCCTATGTAATTCATGGTGAATTACAATGTTATTTCATCATTGTATCCCCATAATCATAACACATACTCCATCCAACCCACTTGTCCCATAATTTATCTAATGTCATCATAAACCTCGAGCAACATTGGTTCATTCAAATCTCTATGAATTAATGATCCTCCCATAGTTCCTTTCCTCTATTAACTCTAAGTGTTCATGTTTGTAGAACTATGCGAATTATGGGGTGGTGAGTTAAGAATTGTAGCGATAAGGGTGGTGGGTATGGGAATCATGAATATGGAAATGAATATATGATGTGGCGGTTATGGAGGAATGATATAGACACATGCCATTAAAACATAATTATTGCAAACTTGGATAGGAATGCGTACCTATCATGTATTACCTTGAGTGGATGTATGAGTACGATGTGGATCAAGTATTGGTAGTGGAGGATGGAGTCCCATCAATGGTCCTAACTAGAATCACAACATCATTGATTTTAGTGTCATCGACTGGAATGGAAGAAAGACGATGCTTGAAGTGAAAAATGCAAGTGGAGTTGCAACAACATGAGTTGAAACAATGTAACTACAACACTGGCAGTATGTCTCTATGTTGGGGATAAGAATTGTAGCATAGGTGATGGAGGGAAAAGGTGTGGATGGAAAGTGAAAAACATGGAGTGAAGTTGTGAGCATATTTGCAGCGACGTGAGTTGCAACAATGAAACTACAACAATTAAAAATGATAGGAATAAGGTTTATTAGAGATATGGTTGCAACACGGATGATGCACCAAATGGTGTGGATATGAATTGCAACATCAGTGGTGTAGGTAAAAGGTGAAAAATGGAAAGATGAAATGAGGATGCGAGTGGAGTTGTAGCGACATGAGTCACAACAATGAAAAGATGCCAAGATTTGAGGAAAAGTTACAGTTATACTTTTATAAGTTACATTTATCTTATTTAACATTCATTAACAATTGGATGTAATAGGATCACTGAAAGATAAACAATCATAAAACGCAAGATGTATCCTGGGAAACCCTCGTGGGGGAGAAAACCCAACAACTAATTCTTCAATATAGATTTCTTCAACCAGTACAATGTCACGTTATATCTCTCCCCAAATATACCAAGACCAAGATACCAAAGATCTAGAAACCAAGACCTCGTGCACTAGATCTCCTTTGTTATGCTCCAAATACACACACAATGATACAATGGAGTTGCAACTGAGAGAATGGGGCAAGAGAAATTTGCAGACAATGGGAGGGTTGTGGGTGGAGTTGTATCCAAGGGAATGAGAGTGAAATGTCTAAAGTGAATGGGGGGGGGTGAAAATGGAGTATAATCCAAATGAATTGAAACAAAGGGGATGGATGCAGCAGGGGGAGTTGTAACAACAAGATTTGTTGAATCAAGGGATGTTGTAGTTGTTGGAGTCACATCACAGGGGATTCTAGCAACAAGAGTTGCAGCAATGGAAATTGTTGTGACAAGGGGAGTCACAACAAAGGGAATTGCAGAAATAGGCATTGTAGGAATGGAAATGGTGGCAATGTTTCTCTTCCTTGCATATCCTGAAAAAATATTATTAGAGAACAAAAATGTTTTTATTAGGATTTATTGAGAAGGATTTTGACATAACCATCACGAAATTGTGAAGTTCTCTTCTTGTTTATACTTTTTTTATGTGATAGTTAAGTTGGTTTTCACATTTTGTTTTAATTTTAATTTTAATTAATTTATTTATTTATTGAAAGAAGGAACAAAAACTATATAGTAGGAACGAGTTACAGGTCATTGTTGGGACATCGATTTGTAATTTTCCTAAAAAATGATCCCTTTGATAAGGGTCACTAATATAAGTGAAGTATATGTCCATTAGACATTAGAGGAATCTTGTCTTCATCTATGGTGCAGAGTTTGATGGCCCCACTATCATAGACTATGTCAATCTCATAAGGACCAAGCCATCTAGTGTGGAATTTTCCTCTAAATTATTTGAACCTGGAATCAAATAATAATGCCTAGTCTCTAGCCTTGAACTTATTTTTCTTAATAAAATTATCATGTCGTTTGGAACTTTGTTATCGTATCACTATGGCTCAGTGTAGGGAATATTTTTGTAGTTCTTCCAACTCATTTAATTGAAGCAGTCTTTATTTCTAAGCCTTTGATAGTTCCAACCCAAGTTTTCATGTTGTCCTCAGTGTTTGAATCTTTATTTCAATGGGAAGTAGTACTCGTTTCCCATAGACTAAATCACAAGGTGAACACCATGTAGTAGTCTTCCAAGTGGTTATGTAGGCCCATAAAGATTTGAGGAGTCTATCGGCCCAATCCTTGAGGTCTAATATGATGGTTTTGGTAATAATCACCTCAAGGATATTGTTAGTCCCCTCTACCTATCGGTTTTCCTATGGATGATATGGTGTTGTTACTTGGTGCTTTATTTTGGAGTTGTCCATCAAATATTTGACAAGCCATGATGTGAACTAAGTTCCTCCATTGGTCACTATCTCCTGTGGTATCCCAACCCTTAATAAATTTCTTCATGGATAAATTCTACTACTACTTGATCAATTATTGTCGTAAGTTCCTTTACCTCCATCCATTTTGTGACATAGTCTATACAATCAAGGATGTAGGAGTGACGATGAGATAGGGGTTTTATTGGGCCCACAAAATCAATGGCCCATTTTTCAAAAGGCTCCTACACCATTTGTGGTTTAGTGACATTTCATCTTCTTGTACAGGTCTACCCATGTGTTGACAACTATCGTACCTCTTCACATATTCTTTGGAGTCTTTGAAAATTCTGGGCCAATGTTGGCACCGGGATAAAGTTGAAATAAGGATGATCGTGGGAAAGAAAGTGTGCAGAAACAGAAGTAACAACTGGAAGGTAACACAGCACGCACTCAAGCAAGAAAGTGTGCACAAGGAAAACGATAGTTGAGGGAAGAACAACATGCGTGCAGGGGAGGAAGACCTAACGTTGCTAGGGTTAGGGTTTTGGTAATACATTGTAAATGGCTGAAGAGCCCGATATATATAAATAGATATACACAAGTATCATATAGAGGTTGATTCGCTTTTGTATTAGTTCAAATTTTGTAATGATCTATCGTAGCTATATACGAGTTGATGCATTATGCAATATGGTTATGGACCAATTTTTTAAGATGTTGAGCTAAGAACAAAGGAGAGGAGGAAGATGTGAGGATTAGATCACAGGCAGTGGAGCCTGGTGCGATCTAGTTCACCTCATATAGATCTTACCCATTAGAGGGAATTGTAAGCGAGTGACGCTGGAGATGAAAAACTGCCATAATAATAGAGCCAAGAGCCAAATATTTGTGGATGTATCCTAGGAGGGGGTGAACCACAGTAATATCTTTGTAATGTGATGAATGCATGTATATCTTTATTTTCTTTCAGCAGTTAATGGTTATATTTAATAAATGAGTTAATTCATTGTTATGGAATACGATTGTGTTGTTTAGTAAATAACTGTGAAGGATAGATGCAACCCCGTGAGTACTACTATATTGAAATCATGATTCGTAGTATATGGCTCGTATTAAAAATCACCTATATCATACTCAATCCTAGGCTGTAAATGTCTAAGTCTTACAACCACCAATTTAAATCTATCTCGGGTGAGACTACGTAGTGCACTCTATGTACTTTGTTGCCTTCTGGTCTACCGAAAGGGCCGATAGTTTTAGAGGCTTTATTGGAAACCCGAAAGACATGAAACTTGGGTAAATAAATCAGAAAATAAAAGAAAGTAGTTAAACCAGACTTAGGATGAGTCACATGTTAGTGTTGGGGGCCTGTTGGCATCAGGCCGAAGTGGAAAGAAGGACAATCGTGGGAAAGAAAGTGTGCAGAAATGGAAGTAATAGCTGGAAGGTAACACAGCATGTGTGCATGCAAGAAAGCATGCACAAGGAAAACGACAATTGGGGGAATATCAACACGTGTGCAGGGGAGGAAGACCTAATGTCGGTAGGGTTAGGGTTTTGGTAATACATTGTAAATGGCTGAAGAGCCCGATATATATAAATAGAGATACACATGTATCATAGAGAGGTTGATTCACTTTTGTATTAGTTCAACTTTTGTAATGATCTATCATAGCTATATACGAGTTGATGTGTTATGAAATATGGTTATGGACCAATTTTGTAAGTTGTTGAGCTAAGAACAGAGGAGAGGAGGAACATCTAAGTATTAGATCATAGGATTTGGATTCTAGTGTGATCTAGTTCACCTCATACAGATCTTACCCATAAGAGGGAATTGTAAGCACACGACGTTGGAGATGCAGAACTGCCATAATAAAATAGCCAAGAGCCAAATATTTGTGGATGTAGCCCAAGAGGGGGTGAACCATGGTAATATCTGTGTAATGTGAAGAATACATGTATATCTTTATTTTCTTTCAACATTTAATGGTTATACTTAATAAATGAGTCAATGCATTGTTATGCCATACGATTGTGTTGTTCGGGAAATAACTATGAAGGATAGATGAAACCCCGTGAGTACTAGTAGATTGAAATCATGATTCATAGTAGATGGATTGTATTAAAAATTCCCTATCTCATACTCAATCCTAGGTTGTAAACGCCTGTGTCTTATAACCACCCATTTAAAGTTATCTCGGGTGAGACTGCATAGTGCACTCTGTGTACTGTGTTTCCTTCTAGTCTACCAGGAGGGCCGATAGTTTTATAGGCTTTGTTGGAAACCTAAAAGACATGAACCCTGGGTCAATAAGTTAGACAATAAAAGAAAGCAGTTAAACCAACAAACAATAATACCCTTGGTGGATTATCTTGCACCCGGTCCTTTTATCTACAAATTGTCCCCCATATGGCCCATCATGAAAAGATTTTAGCATTTCATAGACTTTGTCCTCTCATACACACCTTCTAATAATCAAATCAGGCCCAGTGTAGAAGAGGCATCCATCAATCCATCAGTACTTTTCACTTTTCCTAACTATAATTTGTTGTTCCTTTGGGATCAGATAATGTGGAAGGTTTCCTACAACCAAAAATTTATCAAGATCTGCAAACCATGGTGATTTAGTAGATAATGCAAAAAGGTTTTCTTTTGGAAAACAACCTTCTACTAGAGGTTCATTCCCATTATATGTTATTCTAGAAAGGAATTCAACCACTACATTATCTTTTCATGGTTTTTCTAAAATGGTAATATCAAATTCTTGCAATAAAAGAAACCATCTAGTGAGCCTTCCATTTGTGATTGGTTTGTTCATTAAATAATTAATACGATTGGTATGCAAGATTAGAGGATATCCAATGATGTAGTGTCTAAACTTGTTTATTGCATGAATAACAACAAGAAACTATTTTTCAATTACCATATAGTTCAATTTAGCTGGAAAGAGATTTTTTTTGACATAGTAAATTGCATATGGGTATTTTCCTTTGATTTGTACAAGAAAGGCTCTAATAGAAGTGTTGGATGTGTATGTGGAAATGTGGAATGGGAGGGTCCAATAACACCCTCTTAGTACAAGAGCTTCTGATACTTTGACTTTAAATTCATCAAGCGCATGTTGGCATGTATTTTTCCATACAAACTCAATATCCTTGATAAGTAAAGAAAATAATGGACAAGCAATACGTGAAATTTTTTGAATGAATATATAGTAATAACCAACATATCCTATAAATATTGGTACCTTCTTCTATGAATTTGGAGTTGGAAAATTCAGTATTACCTTTATTTTTTCTAGATCAACTTGAATACTTTTTTATGAGATGTGATGTCCTAATACAATGCCATCAGATGCCATCATATAACACTTTTCATTAATAAGGGAAACATTTGAATCCTTGCACATGATTAATATCTTTTCCATATTGGCTAATGCCTCATCAAATTCTTCCCCATATGTTGTGAAATCATCCATATAAATTTCCTAATAGTCATGGATGAGATCCGAGAATATACCTATAATGACTCGTTGAAAGGTGGTAGGAGAGTTGCATAACCTAAATAGTAGAAAACGATAGGTGAATGTCCCCCAAGGATAGGTGACATTTTTTTTCTCTCGGTCTTCAGGGGTGATTTGGATCTGGTTGTATCCACCGAAACTGTCGAGGAAAGAAAAATATGTATTTCCTACTAACGTGTCTAGGACCTAGTCAATAAAAGGTAATGGTAAGTGATATTTATGTGTTTATTTAATTCTCGATGATATACACATATTCTCCATTTACCAATTTTCTTTGGTACCATGACAAGAGGGGGGAACCACCAACTATCATAAACGGGATAGATTAAGTTATTTGTAAGCAATTTCTATAGATATTCTTTGACTATGTCTTTCACTGTTGGGTTCATC
>JZKD02S1226902.1:183005-193903 GCA_000966675.3 Picea glauca | reverse complement strand
ATTATTTTTGTACACAGGTCAAGATGGATCATCTTCATGTCAGAGTAATCCCAGGTGAAGGCATCATTTTTCTTTTGTAGTACTTGAATTGATATCTCTTTTTGTTGTTTGGTTAGTCCTTAGTTGATTTTCAAGGTTTTCCTTGGGCTAATTTATATGGTTTCTACAAGGGATACTTGGTATTGTTCTTGTACAAGTTTGTTTCCGATTGGTGAGATGATTTTTGAGGATAAGGAAAGATTAGTTTTTGGTTTCATAATATGCTCAAGAAGATGTGTGTTTCCTGAGGAAGAGGATGAGGCTATAAAATCATTGATTTTGTCATCCTCTGTTTTATCTCTTATGGCAAGGTATTGATCTATGGATAGGACCTGATGAGCTTCCCCCTCTTCATCACATTTTTCTCCATCAACCCAAAGTGGTGTTTCTAAGTCTATGTTGGGTTTGGCGGGAGGGTAGAGGATTAATTGTTTGGTGGATGTCACATGGGAAATAGTCATGTTTCAGAACTGAAAACCAATGTAGGAATCGATGATGGCCAACCATGGTCATCCTAGTATTAGAGGATACCTTATTAGAGAGGTTTTAGGTTGTAGGACCATGAAGTCAATGAGATATTCGCATGAATCCACATAGATCATTACATATTCTAGAATTCCCTATGGTTTAATGGTTGATCTATCAACAAGTTGAAGTATAGTGGGGGTTCCCTAAAGAATATAAGTCATGAGGCTTGCATGGTCTTGTGTTTCATACCGTTAATGGTGGCCCCTATGTTGATTAACATATTACTAATAAGATTATTTTTAATTTTCACATTAACAACTAGAATGCTAGGGTCAGAGTATTTAGTCGCGAGAACTCCCCCCATCATTATGTCTAATAGTTTTCCCATGACATGAATAGTTTGGGGATCCTTTCATTTCCTATCAAGATTCCTCAAACAAAGTTCACGTACCTCTTTTGAATAAATATGTAAATCCTTAATTCCTTTAAAAAGTGGTATTTTGACACACACATTTTTTAGTTCTCCTGAGAAATCAAACTCGGGTTGTATATAAGGTTTGTTTTGATTTAGCCTTTCAAGATAGGGTGATTTTTTGCAGTGCAAGGTAGGAATTTTTTATTTTTGAATGTACCTAAGATTGTTTTTGTTCTGGTTCTTCACTTGCAACCTCCTAATTTATGTCTTCAATGCTAATGCGAGGTTCATCCTTGGTTATATTCTTCCTAGATATAAGGTGGATATCATTATAGTCCATGGAAGAGATGGAGTAAGTAGGGTAGGTCGAAAGTCCATAAACTTGTGGTGGTTGGGATGGGATTCCATTATTTAGGTTAGGTATGGGTTGTGCAAGTAGTTTTGTTAAAGGAGAGGTGGATGTAGATTCCTGCATCTGGGATGGGGGAAGAATTTTCATGCGAGGTTGTGTCATAAGTTCTTGGGGTCCTCCCATGGTGGGATTTCTCCATCCTTATTGCCATAATTGATTGGGAGAAGGAGCTACCCATTGATGAGTTGGAATACCCCATGGTTGAGAATCATATTGAATTAAAGGTTTATTATAGTATGAATTCAAATATTGAGATTTATATTAGATCATACCTTGAGGTTTAGGCTGCCAGGGTTCGTTTTGAGAGATGTAGCACAATTATTCTGGTTCCTTGACATTTTGATAGATGGCCTTTAGTTTGGAAAAGGATGGAAAATTATGTGTAGCATGGTCCTCATTTTATATTCCACAGACCTTGATCTAACCCAATGAACATTCTCTCTTTGGATGCTTCGTTCTACACTTCGGGAAAAATATAGCCAATGCTTGTTCTATTTCTTCTTGCTTCTTCTTTGTCTGTAATGTATCTAGTTGGGAGCTCAAAGAACTAATTATGTCATTTTTAAAATCATCTAACATTGATCCAGGTGGATATCAGTGGCCACCCACCTCTTCCAGCTAGCTCACATACAATTTTCATCTTAGTAGTTTTTTTCTATCTTTTCAGGTCCTAAACTTTTGGGGCTGTTTTGAGGCCCTAAACAACATTTTTTAGGCTCACCACAATCACACAATTGAAAAATTCATAGTGTGATGGAAACACGTGTAGTCCTCATATATACCTTTCCAATGGGCTATCGTGTGCCTAAAATGAAGATAGTATGCAAAAGTTACAACCTCGATAAGTTGATGTACCAACTTACCCCATCAAGGCCCACATGACTTTTGGTTCTTCATATCCTAGGGTTAGGTTTTTGGATGTATAGGGTTTTCTGATAACTTATTTATGCTAAAAAGGCATGGATGCCTCATTGTAAGGTGCTCAGGATTATGTGCGTAGCCTCCACATATCTTCTCATAGATTAGCTACCACCATTCGAGCAAGATTGTTTAATTCTGCATTTTACAGTTTCAACATATTTCTTTATTGAATATAAGTTAAGTTCCATTGTATCTCTTTTATTATTCTCTGTATATCTATGTTAATGTTCTATATTTGTGTTTCATTTCATTCCTCTCATAAAACCATATCAGTGGTATGATCTTCATTTGTTTCTTTGTGCATGTCCCCAACGAGGTCAGGGTATAAGCATATAGGGGTCGAACCAATTGATCCTTTGCAATATTGACCTCACTAAACCCGATGACCTCCCATGGGGGAAGAAAAGAGAGATGATGTGGTATGAGATCCTTTTAAATTGTTTCTCTAGGAATCCCTTGTGCGGAAAAGGAACGAGATGATGGATAATTTTGCACAAATCCTTCGACAACTGCCAACATGAGACACATATTCCTCGAGCGGAGGCGCTGCCCCTTTAAGGTACAGATCAATTTTGATAGTCTTATATTTGAAGGTCAAATATATGTAGATGATATAGACAAATGGTTAAACCTTATAGAAGGGTATTTTTCTATCCATAACTTTTTCGATAGAGAAAATGTTACATTTTCACTCCTTAAGGTTTTCCCCCATGTCAAATATTGGTGGGAAACTTTCTGTGAGAAAAAGGAAACAGAGGAATATAAACTATTTGTAGTCACACCCACTTGTGGTTCTTTAATGGATTTTATTAAGGAACAATACTACCCTGTCGAAAGTTATGATGACTAATATTCAAGATGGACCACACTACGACATGAAAGGGACCAAACAATGCTAGAATTCACCAATGTCTTCCATACCTTATGCACCAAGATGGGTATCAAAGACTCTAAGCGACATCTGGTGCTCAAGTATCGTGAAGGTATACATAGATACATCCAGATAGAAATGGAGTTTCTAGATATCTCATCCTTGGGCGCGACCTATCGATATGATATCAAAATCAAGTAGAAGCTAAACAAAAGACGCAGTAGTTTGGGTCTACAAACCCCTCACAGCAGAAGCAGGGCAAAGACAACCCCAACCTGCAGAAAAAAGGGAAAAACAAGGATGGATAGCCTCAGGAAAACCAGTATAATCCATAAACAAAGGTGGACAATGGGAAGACAAAGAAAGACATTGGGAAGTGGTGTGAGTTCCATAAGAGCCCCTGGAATAACATCATTGAATGCTACTCAAAGTAATCATTGGTGGCTGCGGTGAAAGCCTCTATATCAAATGCGGACTCTGACTCCGATTAAAAACCATAAAAAGGGATATAGATTATTGACACAGAACCCAGTGCCATCATATCTACCATGAAGGTCGAGCATGGTGAACCTGATGAACCTAAGGAAGGTGAGCACCTCTTCCATTCACATATGTGGTTGAAGGGTACTCCACTACAATTCATCATTGATAGCAGTATCTAGAAGAACCTCATCTCAATTGAGTTAATCAAGAGGTTGGATCTACCTAAAACACCACACCCACAACCATACACCATCGGATGGCTCTACCAAAGGAGCGATCATCATGCCAGCCAATAGTGTCACTTTCCCTAAAACATTAATCCCTTCAAGGATGAGGTATTTTGTGATGTCTCCCCCCTTGAAGTTTGTGATGGTCTTTTGGTCCAACCTTATTTATGGAAATTTCATGTTGTATATGAGTCTAGTCCTCATAGTGTTATTATTACTTTGGACATGAAATTGTACATGATACCCAAGGTATTCCCACCTACTTTCATTTCCTTGATCTCTACCGAGAAGTTTTTCTTCTTTGTAATCTGTGCTCAAAGTGAGCGGAATTTTGTAGCCACATCCATGGCCTCCGTGAAAAGTATCTCCATGCAACAGAATAAAGTAGATAAGGAAGTGGAAGAATAAAAAGACATCTTCTCCTCATCCACTAGGGTACCTCTGCACTATCAATTCAAGCACTCAATCAATCTAACCCCTGACACATCGCTACCCAATAGGTCAATCTATCATCACTCTCTATCAAAAAATGAGGAAATCAAGTGCTAGATCTAAGAGCTGATATAAAAGGGGCACATCCGACCAATATCATTGAAGCCCAATCGTGCTTTTGTAGAAGAAAGATGATACCTGCAACTCTGAATTGATTATCGGGCCCTAAATAAAATCGGAGTCAGGAACCAGTACCCAATTTCCTGAATTAATGATATCCTTGACCAGCTCAAGGGGACCAAATACTTCAGTAAAGTTGATCTAAAGTATGGCTACCACCAGGTCCCAATAGAGCAGACGGATGTATGGAAGATTGCCTTCAAGTCCAAAGAAGGTATTTTTGAATGGCTAGTCATTTCCTTTGGATTGAAAAATGCCCCAACAACTTTCATGAGGATGATGCATCCTTTCACCAATTATTTTTTGGTGGTATATTTGGATGACATCCTCATATTCATCAAGAGTTGGGTGGAACACTTGCAACATATTCAACAAGTTATGCCCACTCTATGGCAACAAAATCTATATGCAAATTTGGAAAAATGTTCCTTTGGCATGAATAAGGTCCAATACCTAGGATACATTGTTGATGAGCATGTGGTGCATGTCCAAGATCTAGGTCATTTGTGACTGGCTAGCCCTGACCACACTTACTGAGCTTTAGATATTCTTAGGAATTTCCAATTTCTATCAAAGTTTTGTGTTGGGATTCTCCCACATTGCATGAGCCCTTAGCTAAGTGACCAAGGGTGGTGGAAAGAAAAAAAAATTGTGGGGCCAGTGACAATAGAAATCATTTCGATGATTTGAAGAAACACTTGTTCTCAGCCTCAATTATCTCATTACATGACCTACACCAACCTTTTGAGTTTGAGATAGATGCTTCAGACTATACTTTGGGTGTAGTGCTCACTCAGCATGGACATCCTATGGCCTATCATAGTGAGACATTATCATATACTGTATGTAAGTAACCCACTTATGACAAATAAATGTACTCCATTGTACAAGCCTTCTGCCAATGGAGACATTACATTATAGGGAAGGAGACAATCATCCACACTGATCATAAGCCTCTGCAATTCATGCAGACACAAGAAAAATTGCATAATAACCGCCATCAAAAGTGGTCCACATACTTGCAGTAGTTCCATCTCAACATCAATTATAAGACAAGGAGAACCAACCACATCGTTGACTGCCTCATTCGACCTCCTATTACAACATTAACCATGGTGTTAGAATTTTGCAGACACGAGACCTCCATGTATCCCCAAATCTACGAGAGAGATCATGGCTTGGCCACTACCTACCATATGAGAGAGATCCTGAATTCACCACTACCTACCATATCATGGGTTGTTGTGCCATCTAAGACATGTGTGCATCCAATCAAGCGAGAGAGTGAAGCTGATTTGGGAATATCACTACAATCAGGTAGTAGTACACTTCAACGTTGAAAAGATAATGGCAGTGTTGTATCAACATTTCTATTGGTTGAAACTTTGACAAGATGTCAACAAGTATATCAGGTCCTGCACAACCTACACCATTTCCAAACCATCCATTAAGAAACAAGGCATGTACACCCCTCTTCCTACTCCCGATAGGCCCTAGGAATCCATCTTGATGGACTACATGTCAGGCCTTCCTTCAACCAAGAAGGGAAGTGACTTTTTTTTTGTGGTTTTTGATCGATTTTCCAGGATGGTGAATCTAGCCACCTGTAAGAAGAGAATCATAGTGGAGGAAACTACCAATATCTTCTTCAAACAAGTGTGGGTACATTTTTGGATACCACAAACCATCGTCTCAGATCAACTTAGTCAATTCCTCAATACATTTTGGTCAATCCTTTGGTCACGGTTGGACACCAAGCTCACCAAATCCATGGGCTTCCACCCCCAAACATATAGCCAAACCGAGGTTGTCAACAATATGATCATGCATATATTTTTCATGTACAATTCAAAGAATCCACACACATAGGATGAGAGTCTTCTCCATGTTCAACACAGTTGAGACAGAATTATACATAGCTCAACTCGCCACAACCCCTTTCAGGTGGGGTTGGGATTTAAACCATTGGGTCCTATGGATCTTGCACTACCCCTTGTGTCTACACAGGAATAATTGCCCCATGCTCAAACAGAAGCCAACAAATCCATTTGTTTCATTTAAATAATCCAACACATCTGCCAATAGGTTCAGTGTATTTTTCAAAAGTCCAATGCCAAGTATAAGCAGTGCCATGATCAACACCAGGTGCCACACAAGTTTGAGGTGGTAGATAATTTTTTGTTGTATTTGCAGAAAGAACACCTTACAAGACCCCATCAAAATCTTCTTCCACTCCACTATGGACCTTACATCATCACCAAGGTTGTGGGTGGCAATGGTTTTGAGAACAACATTCCCCCCTTCCTTGACTTTCACCTAGTGTTTAATGTGGAGCTCATTCGAACATACTTTCCACCATTATTGGACACCTCAAAGATCGCAGAAAAATTAACACATACAAGGCTCAACCCTGACTACATGGAAAAATAATCCACTGATCATATCATGGACACATATTTCAAGGGTACTCATCAACAAAATCTTCATCTTAGTCTTGTTGTTAAAGTGGGTCGGATCCTGCACCAAGGCAAGTAACTCACCCAAGGCCAAATTCAACAGAAATTTCCTCATCTGATGGGGGAACTCAATGCAATGGAGACCATTAATTCCTAAATGGGGAGGCTTGATCTAGGTGGATATCAGTGTCCACCCACCTCTTCTAACTGGCTCACATACAGTTTTCATATTGGCAATTTGTTTCTAGCTTTTCAGGCCTAAACTTTGGGGTCATTTTGAGGCCCTAAATAATGGTTTTTGGGATCCCCATAGTCACACTACATATAGGGTTAGAGTGTGATGGAAACATGTGTATTACTCATATATACCTTTCCAATGGGCTATCATGCACCTAAGACAAATATCCTATGAAAACGTTACAACCCCGAGAAGTTGATGTGCCAACTTACCCCATCGGGGCCCACATGACTTTTGGCGCTTCATCTCCTAGGGTTAGTTTTTTGTATATCTAGGGTTTTCTGATTACTTATTGATGCTAAAAATTCTTGGAGGCCTCATTGTACGGTTCTCAGGATAATGTGTGTAGTTGCCACATATCTTTTTAGAGATTAGCTACCACCATTCGAGAAAGATTGTTTCATTCTTCATTTTACAGTTTCAACATATTTCTTTATTGAATAGAAGTTAATTTTCATTGTATCTCTATTTTTCTTCTCTATAAATATGTGTTAATGTTATAGATCTATGTTTCACTTCATTCCGCTCATAACTCTGGATCAAACATGTTCTCAATTACTTCCCTTGTTACTCCACTTCTAGTAGTATGTTTTGTTCTTACCAATATATCTCTTGGCCCTCTGCTTGTTTTAGATGTGCCTTTGGCATACTTACGACAAAGTTACAAGATAATATCATATTTTAGCTGAGATACGTCTCCCCAACCATAATTTTTATAAGTTCTATACAACCATCTCGTATTCCTCTTAAAAATAAAACATGTCACGTTTCTAGAGCCAAATCTCCTTGATTTTCCCTTTGGAGGTTATAAGTGAATCACTCGATGTAGTATTCCAAGATATCATATTCATGTGAATCATTTTGAATACTTCTTGTATTATTTCTTTATCCTTGTATTAGTCTTGGTATTTTTCCATAAATTTGTTTGTCATTTGGTCCCATGAGCGAATGTTATCCTTTCCAATGCCCATGAACCATCATAGCACAACGCTCTTAAGTGTGGTAGGAAAGAGCTTCAATTTCTAGGAATCTATCACATAGTCATATATTATGAAAAGTACATTAAAATTGAAGAGGAAGGTGTTTGAATCCTCTTTGTATAACCCATGAATGTTTGGTAGAGAAGAATGAGGAATTTTCTTCATCTTGGTTCCTTCATCTATTTCTTTGATTGGAAATCTGAAAGTTGTGGGTTCCTCTTTGAAAATCTTGTGTGTAATTTATTTATGATTGTTTTCCTCTACTTAGAAAGGTGCCTCGAGAAAAAGGAACTCTTTTAAATGATATTTCTTGTTGATCTACTTCTTTGACAATGGAATCTCAATGTACAAAGATTCTTGCACTATCTTTGATACCCGAGGAGATGTTTCAGGATGCTTTTTTGGCAAGTGAACTTGTTGGTGGTGATAAGTAATTTGGTTGATGATGCTATTTCCCATTTTGTGATTTACCTACACTGTTATATTTTTGGGAGTTTTTAGAAGATCCAATAAATATCCCTTGATGATATCTACTTTTGGGCATAGAAAAAGTTAGAAAAACATTCTATGAATTGTAGAAAAAAACTTCATAACACTCAAACTGTTTAAAATAAAAAAAAATCCACACAACTAACAATAACTAATTATTTTGATAGTTCCCCAAAAACAATGCCAAAAATGATGGACTTTTCAATTAATTTCTAATTAACTTATTAAGAAAATGAAGAGTTGTACATTTAATTATCAATCTGAGATTTGTATGGAACTTGCGAACTGTCGTGCAAAATCTATACAAGAGTAGTGTTATTTTACTAAGGCACTGTAGAAATTTAATGTAATAGTTTAAATATTCAAGATACTTAGTTAAGTCATCAAACTATGCTATGGACAAAGTTGCAGAAAATTAAATATTGGCAAGAAATTGAGGTCACATGTGAAAAAATTAAAGTCACTCTTGTGGGAATTAAAACACTCTTGCGGGAATTAAAACACACTTGCGGGAATTGAAATCACTCTTGTGGAAATCAAAATCACACTTGCATAAATTAAAATCACACTTGCACAAATTGAAATCACACTTGCAGAAATTGAAATCGCACTTGCAAGAATTGAAATCACACTTTGCAAGAGTTGAAGCTATGCTATGATCTATTGGTGACTTTCTTAAGTATAATGAATGGGATTGTATTGCTGCACCAATTAAGTGTTTGTTCCTTCAATATTAATCCTATAACATCAATCCAAAGTTACAAAGACTAAAGCTAGAATAAATCAGAAAATAAACAAAATAAAGTGCAACTCCAAGCAGAGTTGCAACAACATGAGTTTCAACAACAAAGTTGTAGCACGAAAGGAAATTCAGCAACCGAGTTGCAGCAATGCGAGTCACAACAACTAAAATTTATTATAATTGAAACTGAAGAGACACAAGTTGCATCAATGGAAAGCACATAATGACTATAATGAAAGAGCATCGTCAGCATCGTCAACAAGCACACATGGAAGGAAAGATCAATGCTCAAGAATCATTTTGAAATCTCAAATGCTAGGAGTTACTGCGAATCCTTTGGGGAGCTGATGAAGAACAAAAGAAGATCAAATGCTTGGAGGTGAAATGATCATGAGTGATCAGGGAGTTTCACTCCGAGTCTTGAATGTATCTGAACTTAGGTAGCAGTTAGATTTTTATTTTGAGTAGATGAGTAGTCGGGGGGAACCCTAAGGACCCTCTGAAATAAAAAGAGGTTTTGTACGCACAAATAAGGCTACTGCGAGTTAGTATGAGTTTTCGAGTTTTATTTGTTGTTTGAGAATAGATGTAGCCATTTTTATTTTCTGAATGAATATAACAAAGGAAAATTGATCCAAATGCGTGATGTTGTTACTGTCTGTGATTCTCTGTTATTGTGTTTCCATAAATCAATGAATTTTGTTATGAATGGATGAAACTATGAATGTTAGTATGAGTTTCAATTGGTTCTCTTTTGTTGAGTGAGTGCAAGGTGTGCACAAAGAACACAAGGAGAGTGTGACGCGATCTGTTTTGATTTTGAAGCCCAGAAGAGATAGCATGAGATTTTCCCTTTGCAAGGAGTGCAAAGAAACTGCTACAAGGCATGCACGGTCATCCACAAGTACCAGGTATTGTGTAGGAATCTGCTGCAAGGAGTGCACAGATTTGGAATTCAACTATGTGTTGAAGGCACTCCATAAGAGGAAAAGTCGCAAATTGTGAAATCTCGACTTGATCACAGTCATTGATCAAAGGAGAATATCTGGACCATTGATCTAACACCATCGCGGTTTTGGCTATCGAGAAAACAGAGGTAGGGAGACCCCCAAATTTGGGAAATGCGAAATCCCAACATAATCACAGTCGTTGATTGAAGAGAAGTTATGGAACGTTGATCTAGTGCCATCATGGTTTCGGTTATTAAGAGAATGGAGGTAATGAGACCCCCAAAATTTGTGAAACGTGAAATCACAACTTGATCACAACCATTGATCAAAGGAAGAATCTGGGTCATTGATCTATTTCCATTGCA
Organism: Picea glauca; assembly: GCA_000966675.3. NCBI lineage: Eukaryota > Viridiplantae > Streptophyta > Pinopsida > Pinales > Pinaceae > Picea > Picea glauca. Next base: position 183,235 of record JZKD02S1226902.1, on the reverse strand, counting down.
ATTTCAGCTATCGGGAGAACAAAGGTAGGGAAAACCCAAAGTTGCAAAACACGAAATTAGGAGGCACCTTTCATTCAAGCATGTGGTCACTGCCCATGGTCACATTGAAGGAAGATGTAACGACCCTTAATTATTAAGCATAATTAATTTAATAATAATCCTAAAAGATTAACTAAATTGTATTTATATCTTAAAGTAACATTTCTAATTGGATATTATTAAATAGTGTT
>JZKD02S1226902.1:134188-150727 GCA_000966675.3 Picea glauca | reverse complement strand
GTTTTGTCTTCTTCATAAATTGAATTGTTATATATAAGTTTCTTGCATAACAGGTTTCCCTTATTGCAGGAATTTATAATCATAAGATTGTTATAATCTCTTTTATGTCTTGTTTTTCCTGTAAAACACTTCAAGAAGCAGTACAGCCGATCGTTTACGAAAATCTTAAGGACTAAACGGTGTGAATTTCTTCCTCCAACCAGCTTAAGAAGTCATCTTACACAGGGCAGACTTGGAGCGTTTCCAGGTCAATTAGTTTGTTGTTTACTGTTTGCATTAAGTAGTTTAATATAGATATAAGTTATAATTAGATTTATATTAGATTGTTTAATTTCAGTAAATATATTAGATTGTTTAATTTCAGTAGTTTTTATTTCTTTTTCATAAAATATAAAAATCTAAAAGAGATTCTTGGTTGTCTTAGGGCAGAAAATACATGAGTTTTGCAGGTTTTAATTAAATCTGTAGGTTGTTTATAGTGTACATTTGTGAATAAGAAGTATTGTAGCTGATAATTAGATAGTTGATTTGAGTTATTACATTAGTAAGTCGGTTTCTTGTACTTTTAGTTAGTTTGTTTCATTAGTTTTATTTAGTGTTAGTTTGTTTAGATTACTTAGCTCAGATCAATTCTCTCTTTGGTTTTCTTGAAAGATCTTAGAGCGGCCAATGGATCCATTAAACTCGTCAGGGTGGTCCATTCCAAATGGATTGGGTTATTTAGACATCCTCGGACCGGTTCCACTCTCCCAGTTGACGGACAGTCAATTTCGCCCGTCAACAATGTGTCAAAATTTTGGCACCACATCCTTGGTGATTACTTTAGAGCATAGAGGGATCTTTTCATCTTTCACACCAACTCTTTCTTTCCCTCTACTACAAATCTTTCAGGTTGTTTCATTTAGATTTATTCTTCCAGGTCCCCATGTAGGAACACTATCTTCACATCCATCTGTTTTATTTACAGATCGAATGTTGCATCCAGAGACATTAGTACTCTAATGTAAGTTAGTTTTTCAATAGGGGAAAAAATTTCACCAAATTCGACTCCCTCAACTTGGGAATAACCTTTCACTACCAGTCGGGTTTTGAACTTCTCAACTTATCATGGGGCATTCATCTTCTTCTTGAATACCCATTTTCTATCGATGAGATTGCTTCCACTAGGTAACTTGACTAAATCCCATGTCTCATTCTTGTGCAAGGATTCCATCTCTTATACCATGGAATCCTTCCAGAGTTTACCCTCTGCTGAGTCAAATACCTCACAAACCAACTTGGGCTCATTGTCGATGGAAGTCAGCACGAATGCATAACGGAATTTGGACAGTCTATACCTTTCGACTAGTTTTCTTACTCTTTTTGACCTCATTACCAATGGAGTTTGTTGTTCCACCTCTTCCTAAAATTCATTCAACTCATATAAATCATCTTCTCCATTCCTCAATTCAAACCACACCATCTCAGTATTATTCTTTTTATTATTCAAATTTTAGGGGGCATCTATTACATGCCAAATTGTTGCATGTCCTATTTGCGTACTGATTGTCACACTTAAGTACCCTATTCTACTAAATTACATAACTTCAACACCATGGAATAACATTTGTCATGATCCCTAGTCATTATGGAGGAGAAATCTATTACATGAAGGTCGAAAAGACATCTTTTAACTTGAGTTTTTGACCCAATTGAAGTATCAACGCTCCCCTTCACATTTGTAGGTAGTGTTGATACTTTATCAACGCTCCTTGCTCAACTATGTGGGAGAATTGACAAGGATTTGTGATCAGTGTTGGGGGAGTGTTGAAGTTGTTAGGGAAGTTACAAATAACATTACATTTTCTAAGGGTTAGCTCAGACATGATCTTAAGTGGTTTTGGTCGAGGGGTTGAGTCATGAGTCGAGTCACCCATATTCCCGCCATTTTGGGTAACCGAATCCTAAACTAAGGAGATAAAATATTAGTTATCCCCTAAATTGTCTATGGTTGTTAAACCTCCCAAATCTTATATAATTAGGCCACTCAAGTGTGAAAGGGAGTTCATAAATAGTTCAGGAGAATCATAATTATTTTTTGGTTATGCATGAAGGGGATGGAAAGGATAATCTTAGAGGAACACTAGAACAACGAAAATATTTTTGTAAGTCTTTCCATTATTTCTCATGATTAATATAACTTGGCCTATTTCCTCGTTCCTGTTTTATTCAATTTAATGCATGAATGTTTGTTCTAGTTTAACTTACATAGATTGGTTTTTATCTAACATTGCATAGTAGAAGAGAAGGGTTGTCTTTCTTTTTGTAGGGATATTGCAATAATTTTATTCAATGCTCAGGGGTTGGATTAGGTCTGGCACTAGAGAAATGAGGACAACCTATGAGAATAAGGTTATATCTATCATTCTCTTTCTCTTTCTCCTCAAACTTCATGCACAAAACCATAGAATAGATAGGGAAGAGGGATGTTAGTGTCCACTTGTTCTCTTCTATAGACTATATTGGATCAAAGAGAACCTGGTCTAGGGGGATTTCAACCTATCTGCATGGTGAAATTTATAACAACACCAACCTATATTCATCCCCTATTGTGATGGTATTAAAAAAAAAAGCTTATTGGTGCATGTGTCCATATTTTTGTGCCCTTAAGAAATTGACCATTAAGGATAAGTTTCACATTATTGTCATTGGTTATCTGTTAGGTGAAATCCAAGGTGCTTACATATTCACAAAATTGGATCTTCCGTTAGGCTATCATAGAATTCAGATGAATGAAATCGATATTCCAAAGACTACTTTTCAAAATCATGAAGGCCATTATGAATTCTTGGTAATTCTTTTTAGACTTTACAATGATCCATATACCTTCCAAAGTCTCATGAATAAAAGATTGAAGCCCTACCTTCAAAATTTTGTTTTGGCCTTCTTTGACGACATCCTCATTTATAGCCAGACTTGGGATGCCCATCTACCCCATGTGGAAAAAGTACTCCAAGTGTTACATGACAATCAATTATTTGTCAAAAATGCCAAGTGTTCTTTTGGGGTGTATGAGGTCGAATACTTGGGACACGTTGTGGGCCATGAGGGGGTAAGAGTGGACCCCAAAAATATTCAACCTATGTAGGATTGGACGAGACCCATGAATTTGAAACACCTTTAGGGTTTCCTGGGCCTCACGGGATATTACAATAAAATTTTCCACCATTATGGAAAAATTGTGTATCCATTGACAAACCTTCTTAAGAAGAATGCATTTCATTGGACAACGACAACATAATAGGATTTCACATATTTAAAGCAGACCATGTTCACTACCCCTGTCTTAGCTTCCCTTGATTTCAACAAAAAAATTGTTGTGGAAACTAATGCTTTAGGCACTGGTGTTGGCGCAGTTCTAACACAAAAGGTAGGCCCCTTTCTTTCAATATCCATGCTTTAAGTGGCCGTAATTTGGGAAAATATACATATGAAAAGGAAATGATGGACATTTTCCATGCTATGCACACTTGGAGACCATATCCATCGAGTCACCATTTTCAGATCAAAACATATCACCATAGTCTAAAGTATTTCCTAGAACATACGTTATCCTCCCTAGAACAGAACAAGTGGTTGACCAAAATGATGGGCTATTATTATGAGATCATACATAAAAAAGGAAAAGACAATGTAGTGGCATATGCGTTGTCCAAAAAATATGAGGATGAAGGTTCCCTCTTTTCCTTAATATTATGAGTTCCTAATTGGATTGAGAAAGTTTGACAAGAGTGGCTCACCCACCCAACTATATCCCAGGTAATTCAATGCCTTCAGGAAGACCCTAACCCACCCACCGACTACACCTGGCAAGAAAATATCCTCTAATATAAGGAGCGCTTGGTTCTGTCTCTGAATTCAACACTCAAGCCCATGATCTTAAATGAGTTTCATTCATTTTCCACTGCGGGTCATTTAGGATTCCAAAAGACATATGCTTGTGATCATCGTTATTTTTTCAGGGAAGGCATGAATAAAGACATCCTTACCTTTATAACAAAATGTGATATTTACCAATGCAATAAAGGTGAAACTATCAAGACCCCAAGAGATCTCTATCCATTACCCATTCCAGCTTCTATTTGTACTGATATCTCCATGGAACTTATCGCGGTCCTTCCAAGAGAAGGAAACAAGTAAGTCATCATGGTTGTGGTAGATTACCTCTCAAAGTATGCACATTTTTGTGCCTTACCACACCCTTTTATGCCCACTATGGTAGTGAAATTTTTCATTGATCATATTTTCAAACTGCATGGCATGACAACCTCCATTGTGTCTGATTGTGACCCAAATTTTACCAACACATTTTGAAAAGAATTGTTTAAATTACCGGGCACACAATTGAACATGAGCACAACTTACCACGCCCAAACGAAAGTTGTCAATAAATGTTTGGAAACCTACTTGCATTTTTTTTCCTCAGATAAACAACATTCATGGGTGCAATGGTTATTCTATTGGAGTTACTTCACACACACCTAGGATTTATTTTTCCTAAGGTTTTTCCTTGTTTATTAGTCATAATTAGTCATTAGCCAGTCTCCTATATTTTAGGGGATAATATTCTCTTTCAATTGACACTTCAGTTTGACTAGTTGAGTTGAGTTTAGATGTTGCATTGGTTTTGTCACCATGAAACATTGGGATCATCACCAGATATTGCGCACTTTCCTTGGGATCATCACTAGACTGGCACATTACCCTTTATTCCTTAATTTAAATCCTCACTACTCTTTTTTCATTCAGTTAACTGAATACTAGTTGACTAGTTAACTCAACTAGGTGGCAGTTCACTCCCGTAACTGCCTGAGAGACTAGACTAGGTGAAATTTCACTCTCGTAACTGTTGGTGTGTTACCAAATCACTCTATACCACCACTATGGTGCATTGGTTCTCCTCCAGTTTGCACTCATTGATTTATACAAAGTATATCATGTGTAAATTATTCATTATTCTTAACGATTAATGACAATTCTTTCATTCTTTCTCTCCTTCTTCTTCTTTCTCCCTTTCTCTCTAAAAATGTGTGTATCATTGTTTATATAGATATATTCTATTTAGTTTCAACACATTTACATGGTATCAAAGATGACAAACTGCTAAGAAAAAGATACACCAAAAGTTTTTGCAGGTACAAAAGATTGAAGATAGCGGAAAGATGGATTTCCAAAAAGAATTCATTCTTACACCATACAACTACTTTGCATGGAAGGAGAAAATAGACATACATCTATGAACCGGAGGGTTGTACAGGTTAACCTTGAATATAGATACAGAGCTGACATCATCCATAGAAAAATCCAAGTACTTAAATCACATGGATGAGGCACTAAGAACAATTTGCAGTCTTATTTCTCATGATCTCCTTTTTCATATATCTTCCTGTAAGACTCCCAATGAAGCCTGGACCACTGTGGAATGGATATTTTGAAAATAGGATGATATGAGGGGACACATGTTGGGGGTGGAGATGCTCACATTGGATCCAAAAAGCTTCAATAATATCGAAGATTTCTTTACAAAATTCAAGGATTTATTGTCGCAACTCAAAGCTTGCGAGGTTGATAAATCAAAGGAGGAGAAACAAATGGTTCTCACCATTCTCTCCAATATTGGTCCCAAATTATCTGTATTCGTAACCACTTTCCATTCTATTAGATTCACCTCTGGAGCCAACTGGAGATGCCTTCTCTTGAGGAATTTATCGAATCCCTGACACAAGAAAAAACCAAGCTCATCAACATGGGCACAATCAAAGGCCCAAGGGTGCATGCACTCACTGTGCATTATGGCAGACAAAAATTTCCAAAATATAAAGATAAACATAAATGGAAATATCATGCACATCCGAAGAAGGAAGGGTACACAAAACCCTTCACCGATGCCTCCGGATCCAAAGGGGAAAAGGGAAGAAAAGGGGAGAAATGCATGTACTGTAACAAAGGATTCTATTTGGAAGCCACATGCATGCAAAAAAAATAGATCTGATGTCTCAAATAATTCAGCAAAAAAATCTTGGAGATCACATCCCCGAGGGTGCCAAGAAGAAGAAGCCAAAAGATCTAAATCCGAAGAAAGGAAATTCTATCCATGCCTTGATTGCCATCAACTCCTCTCCCGATGCTTGGATCATTGATTCAGGAGAATCACACCATATGGATGCATCAAAAGCAATGTATTCTTCTTTGTATGCATGCAAAGGTCCTCCTATTATTATGGGGACAACTCTTATGTTGAAGTCACCAACAAAGGAAGGATTGAACTCACCAACAAAAGCTTCGAGAATGTGTTGCACGTTCCCAAACTTTATGTCAACCTTCTCTCTGTGTATTAGATGACGAATTCTGGCACTGGAAATAAATTCATATTCACACCAAATTCCATGGACATCTACGACATGAAAAATAACTCCAGGGTTTCTACCAGTGAGGTAAATCATCAGTCTAGATTGTATACTTTTTCTGAATTCATTGAACCTGATTCTGCTTTACTACTTACTCATGCTAATGAAAGTAGTAGGATATGGCATGAAAGGTTTGGACATTTAAATTTCAGATACATGCAACAACTTAATAATCACAAATTGGTTGATGGTCTACCAAACATCCATTTCTCCAAAGGAGTGTGTGAGGGATGTGTTCTCAGAAAACACCCTTAAGAAAAATTTGACAAAGGAAAGTCTCAGCGAGCTTCCACACCTTTATATTTGATCCACAATGACCTTATGGGTCCTTTTATGCATCCATCCATCAGAAAAGTAAGGTTTTTTCTCATTTTTGTTGATGATTTCTCACGTTTTACATGGATCTACTTTCTCAGGAAAAAAGCCAAGGTCTTTCAACACCTCAAAGATTTCAAAGCCTTAGTTGAGACACAGTCCGAAAAGAAGATCAAATTCCTCCGAACTGATAACGGGGGAGAGTATGTAAATCATGAGATCCATAATATTCTCCATGAGGTAGGGATTTAGTTGCATCACACAGTTCCCTATACTCTGCAGCAAAACAGATTTGCTGAGCAGAAAAACAGATCTCTAAAGGATATGGCATCTTGCATGCTTCATGAAAAATCAATACCATAGAGACAATGGGATGAAGCACTTAATTTTGCAACATAAATCCAAAACATATCTCCCCATATATTTTTCAAGGACAATACCCCATACGAGGCTTGGAGCGACCTCAAACAAGAAGTGACACACTTTCGCATTTTCGGTTCATGTGCATGGGCCCAGATTCCCTCTGAAAAGAGGAAGGCACTTGATCCACAAATAACTGAGTGTATTTTTGTTGGATACCCCGACAGTGTGAAGGGATATAGGCTTATTTATCTTTCCTTGGACCGGCTCATCATTGAGCGTAGTTTCCAATTCGAGGAAAGTGTCTCACATGTACCTCAACAACTGCATACAGACACCGTCATTCTTCCACCTATCCGAGATGATGAGCATGCACATGTCAACTATTCTTCAAATGAGAGTTATGATTTAGAGGAATTAGATGATTCATATTTAGAGTCAACACAGTCAGATGCATATTCAGAGCATCCATATGCAGTTGCAGAGCCAAGGCATAGGCCCAAGTGGGCACAAACTACTCTTCAAGATGCAGGGGATCTCGTTGGTGATCTAGGTGATACTAGGAGGACTCGATCTGATTTTGAGGAGCCTCTTGTTGCACTCACTGCCATTGAACCGTTTCCCTCCAGGAATCTTTTCTTGGTTCAATCTTCAGATCCACAGTCTTATGGTGAGGCTGCTAGAAATCTCTTTTGGGAATCCGCCATGCAGGAGGAGTAAAACTCCCTCCTCAAGAACTAGACTTGGGATATGGTTCCCCTTCCTTATGGGAGGAAACGTTTCAGATGCAGATGGGTCTACAGAACCAAGAGCGTAATGGATGGACATATTAGCAGATACAAAGCTAGGCTTGTCGACAAAGGATTTCAGCAGGTTCATGGTATTGACTATGATGAGACCTTCGCTCTAGGAGAAAAAATGGATTCCATACAATTGGCACTTTCCATTATGGCAGCCAAAAGATGGGAAGTCCATCAAATGGACATGAAGAATTCATTTCTTCATGGTGATCTCTCTGAGGAGATATACATGGAGAAACCCCATGGATGTATGTAGGACTCATCTTTGGTTTGTAGACTGAAGAAGTCCCTTTATGGCTTCAAGCAGGCTCCGAGGGCATGGTATACCAATATGGACTCCTTCCTATTGTCACATAAATTTTTATGTTGTAAATAAGATCCTAATGTCTACATGCTCAGGAAGGCCAATTCACTTCTACTCTTAGTTCTGTACATTGATGATTTGTTGATCACCAGTTGCTCGACTTCAGCGATTGTTGCAGTCAAGAAGATTCTACATGATAGGTTTTTTATGATGGACATGGGTCTGCTACACTTCTTCCTTGGACTCAAGATCAGTCAAGATGCACCAGGAATATGTCTCAGGCCAAGTATGCACGAGATCTCCTTGAAATATTTCACATGAAAGACTGCAAGTCTGCTCCGACTCCTTTCCTATCAAGAGTCAAAATTTAGGATGGTAGGGAGACTCCACTGGTTGTCAACACACTGTACAAACAACTAATGGGGAGCTTGTTGTATCTCACACACTCCAGACCAGACCTCTCTTATGCAGTTGGCGCAGTTTCTAGGTTCATGCAAGATCCGCATGAGCTACATTGGAAGGTTGCAAAGTGTAACCTTCGATACGTACAGGGAACCATCACCTTTGGGATTCATTATGCAACATAATATATATTATATCTCATCGGGTTTACTGATTCTGACTGGGATGAAGATATCACTGATCGCAAGTCCACATCTAGTTACCCAATTAGTATTGGTTCTAGGCCTATCTATTGGTCGAGAAAGAAGCAATCTGCCATTTCTCTATCTTCAGCCGAGGCAGAGTACAAAGGGGTAGTTAACATAACCATCCAAGCTATGTGGCTACAACATTTTCTCACTGAGTTGGGAATTCAGTTTCATTGATCGATCGTCATCTAGTGTGACAACCAGAGAACTCTGAAGTTCTGTAGAGATCCAGTTCAGAGGCAGCAGACGAAGCACATCAAAATCCACATGCACTACATCCGAGACTTAGTACATGAGGAGATCATCTAATTACAGTTCTTTCCTTCAGTAGAACAAACGACAAACATCTTCACCAAGACTTTCACTGAGCAAAAGTTCCATTCTTTACGAATTCGTCTTAGAATGAAGGACACAGTTTCCTAGAAATTGTAGTTCTTCCTTTTACATACATTGTACCTTGAGGGTTTTTTTTTTCATGAGGTTTTCTCTCTTTTCTCACTTTATTTTAGTGTATCTTTTGTATTTGGGTACCCAACATGGCCTTGTTTGTGGGACCCATTCTTTATTTTCACCATAGTGATGTTCAGGGGGGGTGTTGGAGTTACTTCACACACACCTAGGATTTATTTTTCCTAAGGTTTTTCCTTTATTATTATTCCTAATTAGTCATTATGCAGTCTCCTATATTTTAGGGGAGAATATTCCACCTGGAGAATATTCTCTTTCAGTTGACACTTCAGTTTGACTAGTTGAGTTGAGTTTAGATGCTGCATTGGTTTTGTCACCATGCAACATTGGGATCATCACTAACTAATGCGCACTTGCCTTGGGATCATCACCATAATGGCGCATTACCCTTGATTCCCTGATTTAACTCCTCACTACTCTCTATTCATTCAGTTAACTGAAGACTAGTTGACTAGTTAACTAAACTAGGTGGTAATTCACTCCCGTAACTGCCTAAGAGATTAGAGTAGGTGGAAATTCACTCCTGTAACTATTGGTGTGTGTCCATATCACTATAGACCACCACTATGGCACATTGGTTCTCCTCTAGTGTGCACTCATTGATTTATACAAAGTATATCATGTGTAAATTATTCATTATTCTTAACGATTAATGAGAATTCTTTCATTCTTTCTCTCCTTCTTCTTATTTCTCCTTTTCTCTCTGCAAATGTGGGTACCATTGTTTAGCTAGATCTATTATGTGCAGGTTCAACACATTTACATACACTTGGTAGAATGGTGGTACAAAACTTCCTATCATACAACAACCAAAATGACACCATATGAAATGGTGTATGGCCAACAACCACCTACAATAACTTCATATCTTCGAGGAACATCAAAGGTCCAAGCTATTGATAATTTGATGTAAGGTAGAACAACTATCCTCATATCTTTGAAGGATAATCTCCACATGTCCCATGATTGTATGAAGCAACATGTTGACCAACAATGTTCTGAATGAGTTTTACAAGAAGGTGATCATGTGTTTCTCCAACTCCAACCTTACAAGAAAAAATTCCTCAAATCCCATGGCCACTACAAGTTGGCACCCAAATTTTATGGCCCCTATCCAATAATCAAACGTATTGATCTAGTTTCCTACAAACTAGCATTTCCATCTGCCTCCAAAATACATCCAGTGTTCCATGTTTCCTGTCTTAAAAAAGTGGTGGGTCATAATTGTCAAGTTCAAACCATCCTTCCTAAATTAGATGAAGAAGGATCCTTTTGGATGAAACCAGAATCAATCCCCAACATGCACAAGCATCACTTGTGTGGAATAACTATCAAATAAGTATTGATCAAGTGGAAGGACATGTATCCAGAGAATGCAACTTGGGAACCAATGACTATATTGCAACAATTTCCATATCTTCAACCTTGAGGACAAGGCTTCTTTTGCAGGAGGAGGGCATGTTAGGATCCGACCCTAACCCCTCTTAGTTGGTTATTAGTTAGCATGATATATATTTTCCATGTAATAAAGGCCGACATTAGTTAAGAATGCCTATTGAATGAACATGAATAAATCAATGTAAGAAGACCTAATAGAAGCTTCCACTTCTAGAAGGATCTTCCTCTAGAATGTTCCTTAGAATATAGAATTAGTATAAATAAGAGTAGGAGGTATGAGAAATCTTGTATTGAGAATTATTATAATAGATATTTTCTCTGTTGGAGGTTGCCTCCTCGAAGAGGCAAGTGAACATTTCTTTCTTTGAATAAAGGTATCATTTTTGGTGTTTCTCTTCTCAATATTTTGTTGTTACATTGATATATGTTGAACATCCTTGTTTCTGCATATTATATTACATATGGTACCTTACAGGACACGCCTAAATTCCAATAGTTTTTGATAATCCACCCAAACTCTACTATAGAGAATACACCAAACTACTTTCAAGTTCTCAATGTTTCCCACTGTCCAATTCCCTTGCCACACATGCAATCCCAAAAAATACTAAATTGATTCTTTTTTTAACTTTTTTTTGTTTATGTGCCAACCCAATAAAAGAAGCTTTCCCAAATTCAATGATAGACCAAATTGAAGAAGATAAATTCTACCTAGACGAGAGTCAAAAGAGTAGATCATTCAACTGAGACCAAATATTGAACTAATCCAAGAAAATGTGAGCCCTCATGAGCTAGAATGGTTTGGAGGAGGAAGATCATCTACAAATCTAAATGAAATGGAAAACTTCCATGCAAATACAACCCCAACAAACCAAAAAAATATACTTACCAGGCTACAATGTAGACTTGAATACCAAGATTTCCACCTTAATTTACCAATCCTTTGGGCCATAATCCCACCTCAATGGATGAAATTTCCTATCATGGGTTCAAATTCATGTGAATTTGAGGGCCTAAGCATGTGATGGGGAAGCTCAAGTGTCACCTCATAACTCTCCTTGCTATACGATTTCATTTCATTGTTATGTGCCATGTGAAGCTCTAATGACTTGATACATGTCATTTTCCTCACATTAAAAGGATTGTGGGATGGGTTGATTATCAACGATACCATTAATATTGATGACCCCCACTTTTTGAGATGTTTCTACATTAGCGAACCCATCTACTTGGTAGTTGTTCTCCCACAACATATGATAATACTTGATGTTGTTGATTTAGTTAGCCTCTTATTTATCTCAAGATAGCATTGATGCTAACAAGTTTCCAACTGGGGTGGTGTTCAATACCATCTAGCTTATGATAGCCTTTGAATCTCCCACCACTATCAATGAATGGATTCTAGATTCATTGACTATCCTCAAGCCTTGTGATAAGGAATAGGGTTTTACTTTATTATTAGAAGAGATACCAAGTCCCCATGTGAAATTTGTTTCAATTGTTTCTCTAGGGTCCATGATGACCCCCTCTGCACCTTCCACCTAGTTATCCATGCACCATTTAAATAATTGAGAGTATTACTATTACAATGGTATATCACATGATTTAGATTTTCTTTCACATTAATACTCTCCTCCCCCTTAATACTCAGCAATATGAAAGCAAATGCTATGAGAGTTATACAATAAACTAGCTTGGAACGATGATAGAATTGTTGTACACCTTGGTAGTGTTTTGAAAAATATCTCAACACATCCTTATGATCAATGTATATGTAAGTTATGTAACAAGGAATATTGAATCCTTGATATTCACAAAATGATCTTTGGAATTATGCTCTATCTTTATGTTATCTTTGTTGGGACCCTCCCTAAGGGTTTAATGGGGGGGCAAAGGGCCTATTAGAATAATAATAGTGGAGGCCATTCAATGTAAGGTGGAATAGGTCTATTATATTTTCTATTATTAAATAACGCCCACTATGTTAATTGGTATTGAATATATGTACTGTGGCCTCATTAAAAAAAGTCCACTATGTATTTAGGAGGTTGTTATGATTAGGGTTCTCTTGTTAGTGATAAATAAGGATGGATTCCTCCTTATGAGATGTGTGGAATAATATTGTATTTGGAGTTTATCTCATTAAGAGATATTCCAACCTTAAGAGGCAAGTGAACACGAGTGGATTCCTTCCATAAAAGGCTCAATTGTAAGGTGTTTCCCTACCTTAATGGTATTTTGATATAATCAAGTAAAGAGGATTTTCTATATTATTCTTGGATATATTGTGTGTGATAGCATTTTCATGTCTTAAGTATATAAAAATTGGTATCAAATATCTTTCTTGGTCCAAAAAAGAATATTTTTTTCTTTATGTTTTGTAGGTTTTGAAAGGGAATAAGAGGACCACGACACTTAGATCAATTCTTGTAACTTCATTACAGGAATTTGAAAAAATCAACTATATATCCAAATTCTTCTTAGAAAAACACTTGATTAAAAAAAAGTTCAAATTGGAATTTAGGAAGTGAAGATATCGTTGATTTAAAATCAACTATTTTATCATTTTTTTCCATGATAAACATGTATTATAGAGAAGATATATTTTGACAAGGTGCTCAAATTGTTGAGATACTAAAGCCATTGTAAAGAGGATGTTTTGGGCTTTGATTTGGTATTGAGTATGTTACAACCCTTACAAATTTCCACTATGAATACCCTATATTTAATACTTACAATGGATTATGGGATTTTAGAAGGATATATTAGCCCCCCTCATTGAGGAATGTCCAGTGATATATAAAAATTAAATGCCAAATGAAAATTATGTGGAACAAGCCCCTCTCATAAGTTTTCTTGAAGAGGCTTGTCATGTTCCCATTTTTGGGTTCCCCTGTTCTGCAGTGGAAATGACTTGTAACATCTCCGACCACCAACAGGATGGGGGCATGCCACTACTCAGATTATTTACTTAGCTCTGAAAATCGTTTTGTAACTTCCCTGACCATCTATGTCGGGCCATGCTATGCTAGAGAACACTTATGTTCTCTCCGCGAAACATACTGTAACATACCCAACATCTAATCCGAGCTATGCCACATAAAATTTTCTAACTGCATACAATTAAAATATATACATGCAGAACTCTTGCAGAAGCATTATATATAAGACGTAAACATAAAAATACATCTGTAAATGCACAAATTCATACTGAAATAACAGTAAATGCATACATGCAACATGTACAGGAAATACCCATAAAATATAAACACAGTTATAAATCATACACAGGGTAAATATGTAAAACTAAGCACGGAAATAATAATGCAACATGTAAATTTATCACACAATTGACACTTATCTTGGTAAGAGTATCACCAACTGTGTGCAGACCTTCCACAAATCTCCCAGCCTTATACCACATTGTTCATCACTCTCAACAATGATTCACCCCCGAGCTAGGACTAAAATCCACCCGGGTAAAGGGTTCCTAACTAGGCTAATGTCTCATGGAAAATAGGAAAGACTCCATCATAGGTGCCTACTCAAACAAACAACCTGCAGTCTCTCATTGCCCACATGCCTGTCCCACCGAAGGAAGTGTGCCCCTTCTCTGCTCAACAGTCCCTCACCTGCTCCACTTCCCTTCCAGGGTTTCAACAACAGGTCAGACAGGAAGTCTCAGAGCACTGTAGTTGTAGTTTAGCACCTTTAGGAAGTCACCTCCCAACAATTATTTCACCAGAGAGAAATTGCTCATGGGCTTGACAACCCACCTCTTTAATATCCCACGGGCCTAACAACTTCTTCTTTAGTCCATCTCCCCAGCTAACCAACTACACAAACCTATATGGCCACGAATATGAGTTTCAGTATAGTGATAGGAAGTATGGAGGTTAGATGACTGTGTGAATGAAAATGGTCATGGAACCATGGCTGAATGATGGAAGGAATCCTGGAAAAGATCATGGTCCGCATGATGGGGGGAAGCATTCTAAAAATGAGGTAAGTCCCAACAATATGTATGCATGTTTCCAACTTGACACTTGTCATGTTGGGAGCTACTTTGTCCCACTTGTCCCCAACTTTAAAACTTAGGATAAAATAATTATCCATACTTTATGTTTTAAGAAATATTAATATAATATTCCTTTTTGGATCAAGATCCCTAGATTAGCCCCTTTCCCTAACTTATCCCCTCCCTTTCCCTAACTTATCCCCTCCCTTTCCCTAACTAGTGGAGTTTAGTCCCAACTTGGGGGTGACTCAATGTTGAGAGTGATGAACAGTGTGGTCTAAGGCTGGGAGGTTCGTGGAAGGTCTGCATGCAGTTGGTGATACTCTTACCAAGATAAGTGTCAAATGTGTGATAAATTTACATGCTGCATTATTATTTCCATGCTTAGTTTTACAGATTTACCCTGTGTATGATTTATAACTATGTTTATATTTTATGGGTATTTCCTGTTAATGTTGCATGTATGCATTTACTGTTATTTCAGTATGAATTCATGCATTTAGAGATGTATCTGTATGTTTACGTCTTATATATAATTCTTCCACGAGATTTCTGCGTGTATATATTTTAATTATATGCAGTTAGAAAATTTTATGTGGAATAGCTCGGATTAGATGCTGGGTATGTTACAATATGTTACGCAAAGAGAATGTAAGTGTTCTATGGCGTAGTGTGGCCCGGAATGGATGGTCAGGGATGTTACAAAACGATTTTCAGAGCTAAGTAAAGCATCTAAGTAGTGGCATGCCCCCGTCCTATTGGTTTTCGGGGATGTTACATGACTTATGTGGCTTGTCAGTGAAGAAAATAGGAGTCAAAAGGAGTTATTTAATGTCACTTAGTTAAGAGATGTTATTTTTAAAAGTGACATTAAGGAAATAAAGTAACTTTAGATTAATAAGTTACTTAAGCATTACTAAGGTGACTTTTAATCTTAAAGTGGAAGTAAAAGGGGAATAAGGGTCATATTTGATTTAGTCAAAAAGGGAAAGTCCTAGAAGGAATGGAAAAAGGATAAAAGGAGGGGTAGCGCTTCAATTTGGAATTATGTTTTGGATTAATCTCTTTGGAGTGCTCTTGGAGCCAAGGTTTTCCTTAGGGTTTTGGAAAAACCCTTCAGTTGTAGTTTATTTGTTTTGGTGCAATATCCACCCTAGCTAGACAAGAAGGAGGATCCATCCCGAATCTTCATTGGAGCTTCATCTTGTGATTTGTTTCCATTTTTGGGTTGTAGTGATTTGATTGGATAGGTTGTGGCACTTGGATGGTTCGATCTCATATGTTGAGGAGGCCATGGTATGATTCCAGTGTTTTGGATCAGGAATAATTTTATGGATGGAAATTTATTTTAATATGTAGAAACCTTAGTGAATCTTACTAGTCCCTAATATGCAAACTATAAAATGTTTGGCAATATGTTTTTAAAAAATATTCAAATTTATGAGGATTTTATATAGTTTGTATGAAATTTTGGCGATTTTTAAGTTAAAATAAATTTATCCTATAGAATTTGGGAGAATCTATTTTAGAAAAAATGGAAATTGGCAAATAGATTTTGGAAAAAAACATGGAAAATTATCCCATGGGAGATATATAGCCCCTAAATGTTTCCCTATTTTGGCTTATATTGTGTGTTTTCCATCGATGCGTTGTAGCTGCCATAAAATCCATTAGAAATTGTAATTTGGGTTTCATTTATAATAACATACTCATGTGTTTTCTCCATATTATGAGTATTTGAATTGCATGCAATATGTTTGACAAAATGTTTATTGGTAGA
>JZKD02S1226902.1:102199-116523 GCA_000966675.3 Picea glauca | reverse complement strand
AGGCAGTGGGTACAACATATTACCTGGTCAATCGATCACCTTCATCAGGGTTGGATGATAAAACTCCACATGAGGTATGGTCTGAAAAGAAACCCTCTTTTCAACATCTTAGAGTGTTTGGTTGGGATGATTATGTACATGTTCTGAAGGAAAATAGGAGTAAGATGGATAAAAAGGCTGAAAAGTGTATCTTTATTGGTTATAAAGATGGTGTGAAAGGTTATAAGCTTTGGAACCCAGAAACCAAGAAGACTGTTTACAATCAAGATGTTGTTTTTAGAGAGGTGAAAGATGTGTCCAAACATGAATTCCAACCAACGCAAGATGAACCTGAGAAAATAGAGATGGAGTTGGATGATGCAAAATCTGAATCATCTGAAGAAGAGGAAGAAGAATAAGAAGAAGAAGAAGAACCTCATACCCCAGTATTGAGGAGATCAGTGAGAGATAAAAGGCGACTAGAAAGGTATATCCACCTGATTTTCGTTCCAATTTTTCTTTATCTATTACTGATGATGATCCCATAACTGTCAGGGAAGAAGTGAATTTAGAGGATAGTAAACTCTGGAAAAAGGCCATGGTTGAAGAAATGGATTCCTTGGATAAGAATGAGGCATGGGATATAGTTGAGTTGCCAGTTGGAAGAAAATATGTTGGTAGAAAATGGTTGTTTAAGAAGAAGTTTAATGCACAAGGTAAAGTGGAGAAATACAAATCTTGGTTAGTAGCAAAAGGTTATTCCCAGGTAGAGGGAATTGACTTTGGTGATATTTTTTCTCCTTTTGCTAAGTTAACTTCTATTAGATTTATTTTATCTATTGCTGTTGCATTTAATCTTGAAATGAAATAGATGGATGTGAAGACAACATTCCTATATGGGGATCTGGAAGAAGAAATCTACATGAAGCAGCCAGAAGTCTATGTAGTGAAGGGAAAGAAAGATTTGGTCTGTAAGCTAAAGAAGTCACTATATGGTCTAAATCAATCACCTAGAATGTGGTACCAAAAGTTTGACACATACATCCTTGGATTGGGATTTGTAAGAAGTAGGGTTGATCACTATGTATATTCCAAGCAGGTTGGTAATCACTTCATTTATGTAGTGTTGTATGTTGATAACATGTTGTTGGTATGAAATAACATGGATGTTATCAAGGAGGTGAAATCGCAGCTATCCTCCAAATTTGACATGAAGGATCTTGGTGATGCTAACTTCATTATGGGAATGGACATTAAAAGAGATCGTGCAAACAGGAAACTCTGGTTGAATCAGAGAAAATATGTTGAGACAATATTGCAGAGGTTTAATATGAATGGAAGTAAACCGGTCAAGTTTCGTATTCCTATAGGTGTAAAGATATCTGTAGATCAGTGTCCCAAGACACAAGAAGAAGAAGAGGACATGTCCCATGTTCTGTATGCCAGTGTAGTTGGCAGTTTAATGTATGCAATGGTATTTACTAGACCAGACATTGCACATGAAGTGGGAGTTTTGAGCAGGTATATGTCAAAACCAGGGAAGGAGCATTGGACAACAGTAAAGAGGGTCTTCAGGTATCTCCGTGGAACTACCAGTTATGGATTGTGCTACCAAGGAAGACCAGGATTGGACAGAGTGGTGAACATACATGGCTTTGTTGGTGCAGACTGGGCTGGAGATCTAGATCATAGAAGATCTATAAGTGGGTATGTGTTTAACCTATTTGGAGGAGCAATCAGTTGGATGAGAAAAATACAGGCTGTAGTGGCACTCTCAACTACAGAAGCTGAATACATGCCATCCACTCATGCAGGCAAGGAAGAATTATGGTTACAAAGATTGTGTTTGGGTATTGGGTTGGTACAACAAGCAGTGAGATTATATTGTGATAGTCAGAGTGCAATATTCTTGGCAAAGAACCCAGCTTATCATTCAAAGACAAAGCATATTTATGTTCAGTATCACTTTGTGAGAGACATGGTTGAGGAAAAGAAGGTGTTGCTAGAAAAGGTTGACACTTTGAAGAATGTTGCAGATTCATTGACAAATTCTATGAGCACATAAAATTTCTCTTGGTGTAGAGTAACAATGGGCATTGTTGCCTTGGATTTTTGACTATATAATCCCCTGAACCTCTGGATGTAAAGAAAACAACAACTGGGAGAATGTTGGGTATGTGTTATATTCTTTGCATGTGTGTATGTGGATGTGTCAGGTTCAACAACTACATCTGACGATCCCTCTAGTGGTGTTGTGCATGTCATGTGTGTTGGGCACTTTCCTAGGGGGTCCCCAGGGGGGGGGCAGGTATGGCCCCCCTAGTTACGTGCAGCGTTCGGCACCGGGTGTTAGCCCGGGGTAGCGCCCCAAAATTTTGGTTTTGGGCGGTTTTGCTATTTTTAGCGGTTTACTAAATCAATCCCGTATTAAGGGATTAGGGTTTTGGTATCTACGGAATACCTAAAAACATTGTATATATTGTATGGTGAAAGGTGAAATTAGATAATGAATATAAGAAAGGTTTTCTCGGTTGAGGGTTTCCGGTAAAAAATCTCTGTGTACTCTGTGTATGAGACATTGATTAAATTTTGTTTTTATTAAGAATCTATATGCATTGATTTACTTCATAGGTCTAAAACTTACACTATTAACCCACCAAGAAAGTGCATAGGAGATAGATACATCATCACTGTGACAAAGTATTTGACCAGATGGGTAGAAGAAAGAGCAGTGAAGGACTTTAGTGCGACTACAATTGCGCAATTTATATTTGATGATATCATAACCAGGTTTGGATGCCCGAAGACCCTGATGAGCGATCAAGGTACACACTTTATTAATAAGACTATCAAAGATTTGACTTAGGAATTTGAAGTCCACCATCAGAAGAGTACTCCCTCCCATCCACAAGCGAATGGGATGGTCGAAGCTTTCAACAAGATCTTGGAGACAACGTTGACGAAGATTTGCAATGTGAATAGGGATGACTGGGATTTGAGATTACTAGCAGTCCTATGGGTCTATAGAACTACTTGTAAGAAGATGACAATGCAAACCCCCTTTAAGTTGGTTTATGGTCTAGAAGTAGTTGTCCCTATGGAATATTTGGTTCCTAGTCTCAGAATTGTAGCATTCATAGAGATGGATGACACTAGCATTGTTCAAGTGAGGCTCACGCAGTTGGTAGAACTAGAAGAAGACCGATTTATTGCAGGATTTCATCAGCAGGTACAGAAGGAACGAGAAAAGGCCTACCATGATAGACATATCAAGAAGAAAGACCTTAATCAAGGAGATGTGGTACTAGTATATGACAACAAGCTCACGAAGCATCCAAGGAAATTCAAAAGACATTGGCTTAGGCCATTTGAGGTCACCTATGCTACATAAGGAGGAGTTGCCCAGTTGAAGACATTGAATGGAGAGTGGAAGGAAGGTTTAGTGAATGGGATCCAATTGAAATTATACTATGACAACCAACTGCCTCACAACTTTCAGTAAAATCATAAGGAAATAGGTCAAGGTACTAGGTGCAGTTGAAACTGGGTACCAGACATAGAAAAGACAGTCTACACAAGGAAGAAATGGGACAGAGTGGAAAGAATAGGCTACCCCATGCAGTCTAAAGTCAAATTAAAATATAAGGTTCAAACCTGAAGTGCCTTGGGACGAGTCACATGTGAGTGTTGGGGGCTTGTTGGCCCTTGGTTTTGGAAGAAAGCGAAGATTAAGGAAAGAAGTGCGAAATACAAACTGCGTGGAAAGCACATTGACTGAGATTGGGTCGAATTGGTTAAAGAAGAAGAAAAGAAGGAGAGAAGTAAGAGAAATCAAGTTGTTGAACAAGAAGACCGAGGAAGACAGATCAACAAGGAATATGGATTGTGGACAAATAAGCAAGTGGAAAAATCCACCAATAGATTCTTTGGAGCACTTCGTGGGAAAGAAGGAAAGACAGGTTGGCGAAGCCCTGAAAACGTGGGTCAAGTTGACCTAGGTTTTTAGACACATAGGGTTTTGACACCTAGGTGTCGGCCTAAGGTTGTCAGAGAGTCATTGTAATGTATAAATAAAGGTCAAGAGGAACTAGGTTGGGTTAGAGAATGTAATGAGGGATTATTGTTGTTGAGAGAGAGAAGTGTTGTGTGGGAGAGCATTTTGTATTGTAATATCTTCAGCTGGGTATGAAGATAAACCCTACAGCTGGGTGTGCAGGGAGGGGAGAGGAGAATAAAAAGAGAGAGATATCTGCTAGCTAAGAGCGCAGATAGAACTGCATGTTTTCCTATAATATCAAGAAACACAGTTCTCTAGACGTAGCCCTAGGGAGAGGGTGAACCATGTATATCTTGTTGTTCTGTGGGATTGATGTTGTGTTCTTTTGCATTTTGATTACTCTGTTATTGCATCATTATGTTAGATGTGAGATATAACTATGTGAAGTAGGTTTGAGTTGGTAAACAATATCTATATGTTGTGTATTATTGTGTTGAATCCACTTTGCATTTCCTATGGCTATAGACACATGTGTCCTGCAACCCCCTATTGCTACTTTGGGTGAGACTACATATGCTTCGTGGGTGTTTCTGAAAGGGCCAGTTGTTAGGGATTGTTGGTGCGCTGTTAGAGATGAACCCTGGGTCTTCCCCTATGCCAAAAGTCCCTCTTGGTGAGAGCATGAGTCCCTAGGATTTTATGGGTTGATAGTCTAGTAGCTGGTACATATGAGATAGCTAGTTGTTACTTTCAGGACCCTATTCATATGGAGAATTGGATTGGTTTCCTAGGTGGGATATTCTACGAGGGGTGGAATCAATCATCATAGTACCTGATCTCCCTACTGATCGATGGCCCTTAGGAGGCCCCTGATGTTTTCACATTGCAGGACAATATTGTGGGTGGTAGGTGCTTTGCATCCTTTAGATTAGTTTGGCACCCAAGGATCATCATTATTTTCAGTTTAGTGTAGTACTTGTTGTTCCTATGGGTGTGATGACATTACTGGAGGAAAAACTATCTTTGGGAAGGGAGTATTTGTCATTTCCCCATTTTTGTGTTCCCCTATTATGCAGTGGAAATGAATTTTGTGTCTTGTCGGTGAAAAAAAAGGGTGTCAAAAGGGATTATGTAATGCCACTTAGTTAGGATATGGTATGTTTTTTAAGTGACATTAAGGAAATAAAGAAACTTTAGATTAATAATTTAATTAAACATTATTATAGTGAATTTTAATCTTAAAGTGGAAGTAAAAGGGGAATAAGGGTCATATTTGATTTAGTTAAAAAGAGGAAAGTCCTAGAAGCTATGGAAGAAGGATAAAAGGAGGGGTAGTGCTTCAATTTGGAATTATGTTTTGTATTTATCTCTTTGGATTGCTCTTGGAGCCAAGGTTTTTGTTAGGGTTTTTGAAAAATCCTTCCATTGTAGTTTAGTTTCAGTGGTGCAATATCCACCCTAGCTAGACAAGGAGGAGAATCCATCCTAGATCTTCACTAGAGCTTCATCTTGTGATTTGTTTTCAATTTTGATTTGTAGTGATTTTCTTGGAGAGGTTGTGGCACTTGGAGGGTTTGATCGCATCTATTGAGGAGGTCGTTGCACGATTATAGCTTTTTGACTTGTATTATGTGTTGCAACTGCCATTAGATATTGTACTTTGGGTTCCATTTATAATAATATACCCATGTGTTTTATCGATGTTACAAGTATTTGAATTGCATGCAATATGTTTGAAAAAATCTTTATTGGTAGAATCATGCAATTTGTTGTTAACCAAATTAGGCCATAAAGAATACTTGTAATGCAAATTGTTTGATGAATTCATTAATATCCTATCCTAGCCTAGCTGGGGATATTACAATGGTATTAGAACTAGTGATCTTTCCATCTTTTGATTGCATTTATTCTTCAACAAAAGCTTGAATCTCTTAATAGGGTTGAGTCCCATTGAAGTTGGGCCAAAATATCTATCAGGAGGTGTAACATCCTAGTTTTAACCCTTATGAACTATAATGTATTATGTAATTGTGACTTAGGCTAGTGAGCCTGTAAAGTTGAAAAGGGGCCAAAGTGCCTAGGAAATGTAATACTTCATATACATTAATAAAATACAATGCTGGTTGCAAGACGAATAAGGAAAAAAGAGATAGGGGGATATGATTCCATGAGAGAAGGGGGCTTCAGGGGATAAGTATTTGTATTTACCCATAATTAATTTTATGGAGAAAAGGGGTTATGTGAGCTTCTCGAGAAAGAGGCCATGTGGCTATTGTCTTCATGTAATTATTTAAACATCCCTTGGGGGATGTTTTGGGGTCGTTTTTCCCTTGGTTCATCTTCTTCCCCTTATTCTTCTTTCCTCTTCACTCTCTCTGGCTATTTCGTGTGTTATTAGGTTGAGCATGGAAAAAAATGGCAAGAAGAGGAGAGCCATTGTTGAATGGATGCAATAATGTACTGATCATTCCAGGAGGGAATGGATGCCAATGTGCATGAGCTTGATGGCAGTTCAAATAGAAATATCCACAACTGAGAATCCTTGGAGTTTCCAGTAGGGAGATTTAATGACCAGTAACATTTCAGCCTTGAAGAGAAAAGGAATAGAATCAATGACTGCATGGTAGAGAAAGGTGTTCATTTCTTTGGGTTTTGCAGGCTGAGGGGGAAAGAGAGCTGGAAATTCGGATTTGCTATGAGGTTGGGAAACCTAAGAGCTAGTTAGACAACTATTGCGTGTTTTAGATTTGTCCTAGCACCTGTCCTTGTGAATTCATAGCCATGTCTTAGGGGTGACCTACTGTTGAGAGTAAACGAACAATAATTTCTATGGTTGGGAGGGACGTCCTTGGTCTACAGCTAGTTGGTGAACATTTAATTGCAAAGATAAGTTCTCTTTGTGTTTTATGTGTAATGTTTATTTCCACTGCGTATTTAATTATCTTCGAGATATATATTTATAATGTGCATGTATGTTTTTTATTTGGTGTGCATGGCACACAGTAGTGTGTCTCGCCTGTTGGTGGATGGGTGTGTTGAAGTTGGATTAAGTGGCGTAGCCCAACTTGTGGGTGGCTGGGTACGTTACAAATTGGTATCAGAGCTACTGGTTGAAACACTAGGCCGGTATGGGCCAAATCTATTGGTAAGAGTCTCATGGTTGAGATCAATTTACGACCTTGAAGTCAAAAATATCAAGAGGAATGACATTGCAAAGTCCACGTAGAAGCTAGAGTTTCAGAGATCCTTGAAATATATCATGGGATCGTGACCATCCCTTTCAAATTCAAGACCGGTCACCACCAAGGGATCAAGGGAGATTTGGATCATTGGATCAGAGGGTCGGTGAGTAGGAGTCATCCAATGAAGGAAGAACCAGAAGTTGGGAAATTTTAAATCCCAAACTTCAGACCTAGATTATTTATCGTCAATCATCGATCAAGGCTAAGCACGAAAGGGAAGACCTCAAAACTTCATTTCTTCGACGATCTTGGTAGGCAGGTAAAGTTTGAATTACCAAAGGCCAAATTCATGAAGTCAAGTCAGACGTCTGATCTAATGGAAGGCATGGGGAGATATTCGTCACTGATGATGGCCAACCGACATTAACCACTTAGGGAGTATGTGAATTCGAGATTTTTTAACTTTGTTGAATTGTTACATCCTGGATCCCTGGAGCATTGAAGTCTTGAGATTCCCTTCAACCATTAGATTGAGGGAAGGAATTAGAGAGTGTTTAGGAACATCAAATCTAGTAGTGGTAGAGGGGTAGAGAGTATCATACTTCAGAAATTCACCACTCTGACGATTACTAAGTATGTTGGAGAGAAAAACCCTGAAGCACTGAAGACTGAATTCACAAAGTGTAAAACCATGAGGTCATGTGGACTATTGAATCTAGAGCAGTGAATGTGGATCGTTCGTGTGGTTGATGATGTGGCTTATTCCACCTTGCAGTGGTGTCGTGTGGGGACATGTGTCACCCAGGTTTGGTACCTTTTGGACCCCGTCTGCTCATTTTTGAGTGACATGTGGCACATGTGACACGGTTCCACATCACCCTAGGTGACGTTAGCATACCATGTCATCTCCGAGAGTATGTGACTCAGAGGGTTTCCAGGTTTCTACTAGTAAAAAGTGTTGAAGCCTGAAGTCACGAAGGAATGTAGACTGTCAATCTGAGTTTCATTTGATACTTTTCTCGACCATTGGATCAAGTAAAGGTAAGTAATTCAGAGGATTGTCACCCTAGGGAAGTCGAAGACTCAGGAATGGAAATATCCCAGAGCTCTGGAGCACCAAATTTTTGAAGTGCGTAAAGACTGTTAGTCCCAACTCTTGATTAAGTCTCGACCGTTCGATTGATTCGTGGATGAAAATGGTAAGTAGTTCAGAGGATTGTCACTTTGGGGAAGTGGATGACTCAGGAATGGAAATATCTTGGATCCCCAGAGCGTCGAATTTATGAATTGGTTGAGAGTCGTTCGTCTCAATGCTTGATTAAGTCGTAGTCGTTGATCATGTTGAAGTCTCCATATGGGGGCAGGACCATCCATTCGATAGGAGATAAAATCTTGACTGTCTGATATGCTAGTAGATTCGTTGAAGGGCTTCGACGAAGCTTAACTCTGGGAGAAATTGAATATTGAAGAGGGAGAATAGTCGAAGGCCAAATTCCAGAGGAATTGGTCCCTGTGTCGATCTCATGATAAGGTAAAGGGTTTTTGTTATAGGTGAGAAGGGCCTAGAAGTGAATAATCCCTCAGACATTTTGTTAGAATGAGGTCATGTGTAGAGAATAAAGAGAAAAGCACTAGAAGAAGATGCTAAAGAATTAATAAGCCCCTGGGTTCGAAGGGAAACCCCACCTGACTTTGTTTTCCATATATACAATGTTCACATAAATCAACTTCTAAACCACATTTAGGAAAACCTTCGACCATACCTCTGTTGTCCATAGATAAAAGTCCTTTTTCTCCAATGTGTCCCATCCTCTCATGCCATAGCATGGTTAGGTCGACTTCAAGAGAAACGATGTTTTTTCATCTAGTCGAGTTGACATTACCTAACATCTTGTATAAGGTTCCAATCCAAACTCCTTTCATTAATACCATCACACCTCTAACCATCTTGAATGAATCCTTTTGAAACAGAGAGTGTACCCCAACATCACTCATCTTATTGATAGACATCATATTTCTTTCCAAACCTGGAATGTGTAGCACACCTGGAAGGGTTCTTTTCCTCCCATCCTCTAGTATCAATAGAACTCTTCCTCGTCTAAAAATTTTGGTTGGCGATTTGCCCTCCAAGAACACATCACCTCCATCATATCGTTCATAGGTGTAAAACCATTCTCTATGTTGTGTCATATGATAGGATGTTCCTGATTCGATCAATCAAACACCTTGATCCAATTGTGTAGTAGTCGATTCCAAGTACACATCACCTCCCTTATCTGGGGTTGTCTTTTTCGGCAAAGTGTTTGCATTCCAAACATCAACTATACAGTAGATACCATTGAGCACTCACATAGCACTATATCCCTTCCATATCCAACCATATTATGGTTTCACACATGACTAGATCTATGGATATCATTGTTATAGAAGGAGTATGTCTTCTGAATTAACCTGGTTATGATCTCATAACCAAACATAACATAATATTCAACTAACACTTTATCTAAATTCCTTCTAGTATCGACCACATTTACATACTCTAGGCCTTTAGTCATTACATATCAATTTAAATATTGAAAATTAACTGAGGGAATTCTTACCTCAATCCCCTTCAACATGTATGCATCAAAAGAAACTAAATGCATACCTTCCTGGTTTTTATCAACCTACTTGTTGCTATCTGATCAACTAATAATTGTAGAAGCTCACGGACTTCTTCCTTCATCATTTTGATCATCATTCCTTCCACCCTCATGGATCTTCACATAGATGTAAATCATAAGCAACAACAACAACAACATCCACATCTTTAACCATGCTATATCATTTTTCCTGAATACATAATCCATCATTAATCATACTCAATCATTATTTCATAATATAATAATAAACTATTCTAACTTCACAAGCATGTTATTTTCATATCCAAGCATGTGAAATTACACATCCATGAGTACTAATCATTTACTGTCAGCACGCCTACTAATGCATATGCATTTTAACTCCATTGTATGCCTCATGCACTCTAGTGCATTTCTGCTTTAATTCACTTATTTATTTATCTATTTATGTTGTAGTTGGTTGTTCTTGAACTCCTTTAGATCCTTTTTGCCTTGTGTTCTCCCATTCTACTCATCCACACTATTGTTCCCTGGTCTGAACACTTTCCAGCCAAGTTCCACTTGGCCATTCTCCAATCCAACTAGTGTACTCCAATTTCCATATCTCTTTTTGGGTAGTCATAGTGTTTCAACCAGTAGCTCTGATACCAATTTGTAATGTACCTAGCCACCCACAAGTTGGGCTATGCCACTTAATCCAACTTCAACACACCCAACCACCAACATGAGAGACACAATATTGTCCAAGGACTTTGTTCTCTGATCTTATTTCAAAATCAAAGAATTGTTCAACAATGTTAGAGGCATGAAAATTGCATGCATAAGACAAGATCCATTCTACAACATAAAAGAGATAAACAATGTACCATGCACACCAAATAAAAAACATACATGCACATTATAAATAAATATCTCGGAGACAATTAAATACGCAGCGGAAATAAACATTACACAGAAAACACAGAGAGTACTTATATTTGTAATTAAATGTTCACCAACTGGCTGTAGACCAAGGACATCCCTCCCAACCATAGAAAGTATATCGTTTACTCTCAACAGTAGGTCACCCCTAAGACATGGCTATGAATTCACAAGGGTAGGTCCTAGGACAAATCCAAAACACGCAACAGTTGTCTAACTAGCTCTTAGGTTTCCCAACCTCATAGCAAATCCGAATTTCCAATTCTCTTTCCCCCTCAACCTGCAAAACCCAAAGAAATGAGCACCTTTCTCTACCATGCAGTCATTGATTATGTTCCATTTCTCTTCAGGGCTCCAATGTTACTAGTCAGTAAATCTCCATACTGGAAACTCCAAGGATTATCAGTTGTGGACAGTTATATCTGAACTGCCATCAAGCTCATGCACACTGGCATCCATTCCCTCCTGGAATGATCAGTAAATTATTTCATCCATTCAGCAATGGCTCTCCTCTTCTTGCCATTGTTTTCCATGCTCAACTTAATATCACACGAAATAGCCAGAGAGAGTGAAGAGGAAAGAAGAACAAGGGGAAGAAGACGAACCAAGGGAAAAACGGCCCCAAAACATCCCCCAAGGGATGTTTAAATAATTACATGAAGACAAGAGACACATGGCCTCTTTCTCGAGAAGCTCACGTAACCCCTTTTCTCCATAAAATTAATTATGGGTAAATACAAATAATAAATAAAAATAATTATCCCCTCAAGCCCCCTTCTCTCGTGGAATCATATCCCCCTATCTCTTTTGTTCTTGTTTGTCTTACAACCAACATTGTATTTTATTAATGTATATGAAGTATTACATTTCCTAGGCACTTTGGCCCCTTTTCAATTTTACAAGCTCACCAGCCTAAGTCACAATTACATAATACATTATAGTTCATAAGGGTTAAAACTGGGATGTTACACCTCCTGATAGATATTTTGGCCCAGCTTCAATGGGACTCATCCCTATTAAGAGATTCAAGCTTTTGTTGAAGAAGAAATGCAATCACAAGCTAGAAATATCACTAGTTATAATACCATTGTAATATCCCCAGCTAGGCTAGGATAGGATATTAATGACTTCATCAAACAATTTGCATTACAAGTATTCTTTATGGCCTAATTTGGTTAACAATAGATTGCATGATTCTACCAATAAAGATTTTTTCAAACATATTGCATGCAATTCAAATACTTGTAACATGGATAAAACACATGGGTATCTTATTATAAATGGGACCCAAAGTACAATATCTAATGGAAGTTATGTCAGTTGCAACACATAATACAAGTCAAAAAGATATAATCGTGCCATGAACTCCTCAACAGATGAGATCAAACCCTCCAAGTGCCACAACCTCTCCAAGAAAATTACTACAAATCAAAATTGAAAACAAATCACAAGATGAATCTCTAGTGAAGATCGAGGATGGATGCTCCTCCTTGTCTAGCTAGGGTGGATATTGCACCACCGAAACTAAACTACAATGGAAGGGTTTTTCAAAAACCCTAACAAAAACCTTGGCTCCAAGAGAAATCCAAAGAGATAAATACAAAACATAATTCCAAATTGAAGCACTACCCCTCCTTTTATCCTTCTTCCATACCTTCTAGGACTTTCCTCTTTTTTACTAAATCAAATATGACTCTTATTCCCCTTTTACTTCAACTTTAAGATTAAAATTCACTTTAATAGTGTTTAATTAAATTATTAATCTAAAGTTTATTTATTTCCTTAATGTCACTTAAAAAACATATCATATCCTAACTAAGTGGCATTAAACAATCCCTTTTGAGTCCCTTTTTTTTTCACTGACAAGACACAAAATTCATCAATCCCACAAAAAAACAAGATATACGTGGTTTACCCTCTCCCTAGGGCAGCATCTACAGAACTATGTTTCTTGATATTCTAGGAAAAAATGTATTTCTATCTACGCTCTTAGCAAGAAGATCTCTCTCTCTTTGTCTTCTCCTCTCCCCTCCCTGTGCACCCAGCTACAGGGTTGATCTTCGTACCGAACTGAAGATCTTACAATACAAAATGCTCTCTCACACAGCACTTCTCTCTCTCAACAACAATAATCCCTCATTACATTCTCTAACCCAACCTAGGTCCTATTGACCTTTATTTATACATTACAATGACTCTTGAACAACCTTAGGCAGACACCTAGGTGTCAAAACCCTAAAATGCCAAAACCCTAGATGTCTAAAACCTTAGGTCAACTTGACCCGTGTTTTCAAGGCTTTGTCAGCCTGTCTTTCCTTATTTCCCACGAGGTGCTCCAAAGGATCTATTGGTGGATTTTTCTTCTTGTTGATTTGTCCACGATCCATCTTCCTTGTTGATCTATCTTCCTTGGTCTTCTCATTCAACTACTTGCTTTCTCTTACTCCTCTCCTTCTTTTCTACTTCTTTAACCACTTCGAACCAATCTCAGTCAATGTGCATTCCACGCAGTCTGTACTTCACGCTTATTTCCTTAATCTTCGCTTCCTTCCAAAACCAAGGGCCAACAGGCCCCCAACACTCACATGTGACTCATCCTGAGGCACTTCAGGTCTGAACCTTCTATTTCACTTTGACTTTAGACTGCGTGGGGTAGCCTATTTTTTCCACTCTGTCCCATTTCTTCCCTGTGTAGACTATCTCCTCTATGTCTAGTACCAAGTTTCAACTACACCTGGTACCTTGACCTGTTTCCTTCTTCTTTTACTGAGATTTGCGAGGCAGTTGGTTTTCATAGTACAATTTCAACCAGATCCCATTCACTAAACCTTCCTTCCTCTCTCCATTCAATGTCTTCAACTGGGAAACTCCTCCTTATGTAACATAGGCGACCTTAAATGGCCTAAGCCAATGTCTTCTGAATTTCCTTGGATGCTTCATGAGCTTGTTGTCATATACCAGTACCACATATCCTTGCTTAAAGTCTTTCTTCTTGATATGTCTTTCATGGTAGGCATTTTCACATTCCTTCTGTACCTGCTGCTGAAATCATGCAATAAATCGTTCTTCTTCTAGTTCTACCAACTGCACGACCCTCTCTTGAACAATGCTAGTGTCATCCATCTCTATGAATGCTGCAATTCTGAGACTAGGAACCTGCTGATGGACAAAATTGACCGTCCATCAACTGGAAGAGCGAGTCCAGTCCAGGGTTGTCTAAATAACCCAAGCCATTTGGTGTAACTCGTTTTGACGGGTTTAATGGCTCTGTTAGCCAATCTAAGAATCCTAAAAGAAACAAATAAAAGAGAGAAATAACTAACTAATTACTAAACACTATATATATGTACATATTCTCTAATGTAACTGTAGTAGTTATATTTAAGCAGAAGATATACAAGTCTCATTTATTTACATGATTTACAAGATGCAAGTTTTAATCAAAACTTATGAAAATCAATGGAAAATTTATTGCTTCTAGGAAGTAGATAAAGAAATCACATAAAAATTATTTATTGTTTTTCTTTTATAAATTTAAAGAATCTTGCAAAAAAGTTAATGAAACATGAACATGTGGATAGTCAAAGCTGAACCATACATTCATTGTTTCATTCATAAACAATT
>JZKD02S1226902.1:86504-102189 GCA_000966675.3 Picea glauca | reverse complement strand
AAAAGGAGGTTGCCCCCTCGAAGAGGCTTATTATCTGATATTATCTCTTTTTCAAGGCGTTGAGTACTTTTCTAGAGGTTTTTGTATGCTATATTGATGTTTGGTTCTTAACATCTGAAGACTGAACCAAGAAAAGATTCCTAGAGGGAAATGGTTCAGTGGCAGTGAATGCAATAAGAGGCTCCTCAAAATTAAATCAAGTCCTCCTAGTATCGCCTGGATCACCAACGAGATCCCCTGCATCCTGAAGAGTAGTTTGTGCCCACTTGGGCCTATGCCTTGGCTCTGCAACTTCATATGGATGCTCTAAATTTGCATCTGACTATGCTGACTCTGAATATGAATCATCTGAGTCCTCTAAATCAAAACTCTCATATGAATAATATTTTTCATGTGCATACTCATCATCTCGGATAGGTGGAAGAATGAAGGTGTCTGCATGCGGTTGTTGAGGTACATGCGAGACACTTTCCTCGAATTGGAAACTATGCTTAATGATGAGTCGATCCGAGGAAAGATAAATAAGCCTATATCCCTTCACACTATCAGGGTATCCAACAAAAATACACTCAGTTTTTTGCGGATCAATTGCCTTCCTCTTTTCAGAGGGAATCTGGGCCCATGCACATGAACCGAAAATGCGAAAGTGAGTCACTTCTGGTTTGAGGCCGCTCCAAGCCTCGTAGGGGGTATTATCCTTGAAAAATATATGGGGAGATATGTTTTGGATTTATGTTGAAAAATTAAGTGCTTCATCCCATAGTCTCTATGGTATTTATTTTGCATGAAACATGCAAGATGCCATATCCTTTAGAGATCTGTTTTTCCACTCAGCAACTCCGTTTTGCTGCAAAGTATAGGTAACTGTGTGTTGCAACTGAATCCCTGCCTCATGGTGAAGATTATGGATCTCATGATTTACATGCTCTCCCCCGTTATCATTTCGAAGGAATTTGATCTTCTTTCTAGACTGTGTCTCAACTAAGGCTTTGAAATATTTGAGGTGTTGAAAGACCTCAGATTTTTTCCTGAGAAAGCAGATCCATGTAAAACGTGAGAAATCATCAAGAAAAATGAGAACAAACATCACTTTGTTGATGGATGGATGCATAAAAGGACCCATAAGGTCATTTTGGATCAGATATAAAGGTGTGGAAGCTCGTTGAGACTTTCCTTTGTCAATTTTTTCTTGAGGGTGTTTTCTGAGAACACATCCCTCACACACTCCTTTAGAGAAATGGATGTTTGGTAGATCATCAACCAATATTTGTTTGTTAAGCTGTTGCATGTATCTGAAATTTAAATGTCCAAATCTTTCATGCCATATCCTACTACTTTCATTAGCATGAGTAAGCAGTAAAGCAGAATCAGGTTCAGTGAATTCAGAAAAAGTATACAATCTAGACTGATGATTTACCTCATTGGTAGCAACCCTGGAGTTTTTTTTCATGTCGCAGATGTCCATGAAATTTGGTGTGAATATGAATTTATTTCCAGTGCTGTAATTCGTCATCTAATACACGGAGAGAAAGTTGATAGAAATTTTGGGATCATGCAGCACATTCTCGAAGATTCTGTTGGTGAGTTCAATCCTTCCTTTGTCGGTGACTTCGACAGAAGAGTTTTCCCCATCATAATAGGAAGACCTTTTCATGCATACAAAGAAGAATATACTTATTTTGATGCAACCATATGATGTGATGCTCCTAAATCAATTATCCAAGCATTGGGAGAGGAGTTGATCACAATCAAGGCATGGCTAGAATTTCCTTTCTTTTGATTCAGATCTTCTGGCTTCTTCTTCTTGGCACCCTCGGGGATGTAATATCCAAGGTTTTTTTGCTGAAGTATTTGAGACATCAGATCTATTCTTTTTTTCATGCATGTAGCTTCCGAATGGAATCCTTTGTTACAGTACATGCATTTATCCCCTTTTCTTCCCTTTTCCCCTTTGGATTCGAAGGCATCGGTGAAGGGTTTTGTGTACCCTTCCTTCTTTGGATGTGCATGAGATTTTCATTTATATTTATCTTTATATTTCATATATTTTTGTCTACCATCATGCACAGTAAGTGCATGCTCCCTTGGGCCTTTGATTGTGCCCATGTTGATGAGCTTGGTTTGCTCTTATGTCAGGGATTCGATAAATTCCTCAAGAGAAGGCATCTTCCAGTTGGCTCCAGAGGCAAATATGATAGAATGGAATGTGGATACAAATAAAAATAATTTTGGCCCAATATTGGAGAGAATGGTGAGAACCATTTGTTTCCCCTCCTTCGATTTATCAACCCCGCAAGCTTTGAGTTGCGACAATAAATCCTTGAATTTTGTAAAGAAATATTTGATATTCTTGAAGATTTTTGGATCCAATGTGAGTAGCTCCACCTCCAGCATGTGTCCCCTCATCTCATCCTGTTTTAAAAATATCCCTTCTAGGGTGGTCCAGGCTTCATTGGGAGTCTTACAGGAAGATATATGAAAAAGGAGATAAGGAGAAAAAAGACTGCAAATTGTTCTTAGTGCCTCATCCATGCGATTTAAGTACTTGGATTTTTCTATGGATGATGTCAGCTCTGTATCTATATTCAAGGTTAACCTGTACAACCCTCTGGTTCATATATGTATGGCTATTTTCTCCTTCCATGCAAATTATTTGTATGGTGTAAGAATGAATTCTTTTTGGAAATCCATCTTTCCGCTATCTTCAATCTTTTGTACCTGCAAAAACTTTTGGTGTATCTTTTGCTTAGAAGTTTGTCGGCTCTAATACCATGTAAATGTGTTGAACCTAAATAGAATAGATCTAGCTAAAAAATGATACACGCATTTTCAGAGAGAAAAGGAGAAAGAAGAAGAATGAGAGAAAGAATGAAAGAATTGTCATTAATCGTTAAGAATAATGAATAATTTACACATTATATACTCGGTATAAATCAATGAGTGCACATTGGAGGAGAACCAATGCACCATAGTGGTGGTATAGAGTGATTTGGACACACACCAGTAGTTACGGGAGTGAAATTCCACCTAGTCTAATCTCTCAAGCAGTTACGGGAGTGAACTCCCACCTAGTTGAGTTAACTAGTCAACTAGTCTTCAGTTAACTGACTGGACAAAGAGTAGTGAGGAGTTAACTCAGGGAATAAAGGGTAATGTGCCAGTCTGGTGATGATCCCAATGTTTCATGGTGGAAAAACCGATGCAACATCTAAACTCAACTCAACTAGTCAAACTAAAGTGTCAACTGAAAGAGAATATTATCCAGGTGCAATATTCTCCCCTAAAATATAGGAGATTGGATAATGACTAATTATGACTAATAAACAAGGAAAAACCTTAGGAAAAATAAATCCTAGGTGTGTGTGTGAAGTAAATTCAACAGGGTAACCATTGCACCCATGGATGTTGTTTATCCAAGGAAAAACAATGCAAGTAGGCCTCCAAACATTTATTGACAACTTTCGTTTGGGGGTGGTAAGTTGTGCTCATGTTCAATTGTGTGCCCGGTAATTTAAACAATTCTTTCCAAAATGTGTTGGTGAAATTTGGGTCACGATCAGACACAATGGAGGCTGGCATGCCATGCAGTTTGAAAATATGATCAATGAAAAATTTCACTACCATAGTGGGCATAAAAGGGTGTGGTAAGGCACAAAAATGTGCATACTTTGAGAGGTGATCTACCACAACCATGATGACTTACTTGTTTCCTTCTCTTGGAAGGAACATAATAAATTCCATGGAGATATCAGTACAAATAGAAGCTGGAATGGGTAATGGATGGATATCTCTTGGGGTCTTGATAGTTTCACCTTTATTGCATTGGTAAATATCACATTTTGTTATAAAGGTAAGGATGTCTTTATTCATGCCTTCCCTGAAAAAATAATGGCGATCACGAGCATATGTATTTTTGAATCCTAAATGAACTGTAATGGGAAATCAATGAAACTAATTTAAGATCATGGGCTTGAGTGTTGAATTCAGAGACAAAACCAAGCGCTCCTTATATTGGAGGATATTGTCTTGCCAGGTGTAGTCGGTGGGTGGGTTAGGGTCCTCCTAAAGGCATTGATTTACCTGGGATATAGTTGGGTGGGTGAGCCACTCTTGTCGAAATTTCTCAATCCAATTAGGAACTCGTAATATTAAGGAAAAGAGGGAACCTTCATCCTCACATTTTGTGGACAACGCATATGCCACTACATTGTCTTTTCCTTTTTTATGTATGATCCCATAATCATAGCCCAGCATTTTGGTCAACCACTTGTTTTGTTTTGAGGAGGATAACGTATGTTCTAGGAAATACTTCAGACTATGGTGATATGTTTTGATCTAAAAATGGTGACCCGATAGATATGGTCTCCAAGTGTGCATAGCATGGATAATGTCCATCATTTCCTTTTCATATGTATATTTTCCAAAATTGCGGCCACTTAAAGCATGGATGTTGAAAGAAAGAGGCCTACCTTTTGTGTTAGAACTGTGCCAATACTAGTGCCTAAAGCATTAGATTCCACAACAAAAGTTTTGTTGAAATCAAGGGAAGCTAAGACAAGGGTAGTGAACATGGTCTACTTTAAATATGTGAAATCCTATTATGTTGTCGGTGTCCAATGCAATGCATTCTTCTTAAGAAGGTTTGTCAATGTCTACGCAATTTTTCCATAATGGTGGAAAATTTTATTGTAATATCCCGTGAGGCCCAGGAAACCCTGAAGGTGTTTCGAATTCATGGGTCTCATCCAATCCTGCATAGATTGAATATTTTTGGGGTCAACTCTTACCCCCTCATGGCCCACAATGTGTCCCAAGTATTTGACCTCATACGTCCCAAAAGAACACTTGGAATTTTTGACAAATAATTGATTGTCCTGTAACAATTGGAGTACTTTTTCCACATGGGGTAGATGGGCATCCCAAGTGTGGCTATAAATGAGGATGCCATCGAAGAAGACCAGAACAAAATTTTGAATGTAGGGCTTCAATATTTTATTCATGATACTTTGGAAGGTATATGGATCATTGCAAAGTCCAAAAGGAATTACCAAGAATTCATAATGGCCTTCATGAGTTCAAAAAGTAGTCTTTGGAATATCAATTTCATTCATCTGAATTCTATGATGGCCTGACTGAAGATATAATTTTGTGAAGATGTAAGAACCTTGGATTTCATCCAACAGATAATCAATGACAAGAATGGGAGACTTATCCTTAATGGTCAATTTCTTAAGGGCGTGAAAATACGGACACATGCACCAATAACCTTTTTTTTTAAGACCATCACAATAGGGGATGAATATAGGTTGGTGTTGTTATAAATTTCACCATGCAGATAGGTTGAAATCCCCTTGGACCAGGTTCTCTTTGATCCAATATAGAAGAAAACAAGTGGACACTAACATCCCTCTTCCCTATCTACTCTATGTTTTCGTGCATGAAGTTTGAGGAGAAAGAGAAAGAGAAAGATAAATGTAACCTTATTCTCATAGGTTGTCCTCATTTCTCTAGTGCCAGACCTAATCCAACCCCTGAGCATAGAATAAAATTATTGCAATATCCCTACAAAAAGAAAGATAACCCTTCTCTTCTACTATGTAATGTTAGCTAAAAACCAATCTATGTAAGTTAAACTAGAACAAACATTCATGCATTAAATTGAATAAAACAAGAACGATGAAATAGGCCAAGTTATATTAATCATGAGAAATAATGGAAAGACTTACAACAATATTGTCATTGTTCTAGTGTTCCTCCAAGCTTATCCTTTCCATCCCCTTCATGCATAACCAAAAAATAATTATGATGCTCCTGAACTATTTATGAACTCCCTTTCACCCTTGAGTGGCCTAATTATATAGGATCTGGGAGGTTTAACAACCATAGACAATTTAGGGGATAGTTGATATTTCATCTCCTTGGTTTAGGATTCGGTTACCCAAAATGGAGGGAATATGGGTGACTCGACTCATGACTCAACCCCTCAACAAAAACCACTTAAGATCATCTCTGAGCTAACCCTTAGAAAATGGAAGGTTATTTGTAACTTCCCTAACAACTTCAACACTCCCCCAACACTGAGCATAGAACATTGTCAATGCTCCCACATAGTTGATCAAGGAGCATTGATAAAGGATCAACACTACCTACAAATGGGAAGGGGAGCATTGATACTTCAATTGGGTCAAAAACTCAAGTTAAACTATGTCTTTTCGACCTTCATGTAATAGATTTCTCCTCCATAATGACTAGGGATCATGACAAATGTTATTCCATGGTTTCGAAGTTGTGGCATTTAGTAGAATAGGGTACTTAAGTGTGACACTCAGTACGAAAATAGGACATGCGACAATTTGGCATGTAATAGATGCCCCCTAAAATTTGAGGTCATAAGAAACATTGATGGCCGAAACATTTAACATACGCAAGGGGTGTTGGAATATAAGAGTCAGATAGAAACTACAAAAAAAAAATCAAACATCACATATATGAATCATCCTCGAGGTAGACATACCCATGTTTATTACAAATGGACTCAAAGAATGGTTTTCGACCAATACACTGTGGATCCATGAAACCACTGACTAAGGATATGGTCACCAAACATATAATGTGGATCCATACCTCCATGACTTGATCAATTCGTAGCCACAAAAGAATACACAGTGGAGCTACGATGTGACAAAACAATGTGGCCATGGACCAATACAAAGTGGATCTATGTGACAGTATATATATCAGTGGGTTCGCTAATAGGATGAGTGTACTGGAATCCCAAAAATACTCAGATAATATCCATCACAACCTGGATGAGGCACATAACAGATGTGAGTGTAAAAAAGGATTTCCAGAGTCTTTGTCCCGATACCGAACTAGTATGAATACAACGATGCGAATAGATGTGTTGATGTCGAACATGGTAGAAACCACTTGATTATCAATCATTGATGTATACCATTAACAAGTGTGAGGGAAATCACCAATGATGACGATGACTCTCAAGGTACCCTAGTACATTCCAGCGAATGTGAATGAATGAGTTGCAGTCGAACATCTGTGGAATCATTCGATCAGAGGTCAACGATGTAAACCCATTGTCAAAAGAGAGGAAAACTACCATTGAATCATGTAGGTTCCAAGTTACTAATTGGTTTCTAAGTCTAATTCTTAGATAATGTGTTGAATTTGATAGGAATATACTTATCGAAGGAGGGCCTTGAGGTATCCCTCATCATCGACATGAAACTAACATAGGAAAGTGATGAAATATGATATATCAAAGGAGGATTGACTGACACGGGTATGAAAATGGATAATAATGAGGAGTGATTGATTGGCTGAGACTTCCCTTGAAAATTATGAGGCATGACAAATGACTTGGCAGCATTGACTCGACGAGTACCAAGAACATAATGTGATGATAGAGTACTCTTCGTCTGAAATGAAAAAAGTATAACGACACATAGAAATGGTATGACTCGGAGATAAGAAAAATACCCAACTATAAGACAAGATGAAAATAGGGTGCCATGTTCAAGGGCGATAATGAAACAACTTCCAACAAGTTCTCAAAAACTTGACCCACTTCCCTCAATTTTTTCCCCAGCCGTGATGGGTGAGTACCTCTTTGTTTTTTAATGAGCTTGAGGAGGATAAAAAATGTTCGGTATAGTTCATCTTCAATGAGTCCATATTAAAATGTTTAACAAACCTAAAGAAGGAAGGTGTTGGAAGCAGGTCGAATCAAAAAGAAAGGATATTTTGGGAAGAAAGGCATGCACAAGGAGAGCAACAGTTGGAAGGAAAAGAAGCACGTGCACATGCATGGAAGACCTAACGACGTTAGGGTTAGGGTTTTTGTAATACATTGTAATGAATGATGAGACAAATATATATATATATATATATATATATATATATATATATATATATATGAGGTCTAAGAAGTGGGTGGATAGAGGAAGATTTCAAGGGTTCTGAGTTATGGAGTGTTACTTGCATGAGAATAAGTAGCTACTCTGTAACACTACTGTAATTCGATCCAATTTTGTAAGATATTGAGCTATAGAGGGTCATAAGGGTGGATATTGAGGGTTATATCACAGGTTGAGGAGCCTGGTGTGATCTAGTCCACCTCATAATAGCTCTCAACCCGACTCAGAATGAGTTGTAAAGCATGCAGCGCTGTATTTTTGAAACTACCATAATAAAAGAGATAGAGAGACAGATCTTTGTGGAAGTAGCCCAAGTAGCCTAAGGGGGGGTGAAACATGGTAAAACCTGTGTTATGTGATGGAATGTTTGTATCTCTTTTGTTATCCATGAGTAAATGTTATAATGATGTATGAATGAATCAATGGACTAGTTCCATTACATGCATAAACGACAATGACGGTATATTTATTTAATATTTAGATATAATTCACAACACGCACTTCACAGTTTTCCATTCATTCCTATACTGCGAGCATTTGAGTATTGCAGTCGCCCGTTAAAACTATCTTGGGTGAGACTACGTAGTGTACTCTATGCGTTGTGTTGCCTTCTGGTTTACTAGGAGGGGCGATAGTTTTAGAGGTTTTGTTGGATCCCCAGTAAACCTGAACCTAGGTCAATCATGTTAAAGGTATAACTCAAATAAAAAACCAACAAATGGTTCTGTTGCCGATTGGAAAATCATATAATCGAGTGGATGTGATCTGATGAAGATATGTTAAAAGAATGTTTGATCTATCAAAAAATTGTTAAAGGAATGTAAGATCTGGGATCGAAGTGTCTAAAAGAATGAAAATATAGGAAGGAATGTTTATACCCTGGAGACCCACAAAAGAGGAAATAGAGAGATGGTTGAAAACAAAGGAACTAGAGTTTTCACAGCAAGATAACAAAAACCCTAGAGTAACACCGCACAAATATCTTGAGAAGTATGTGTTTATTGATCTGCATTAAGTATTTTTTTGTGATTTTCCACACTTATTGCAGCAGTGGATATTGTGGTTAAAAGATAACCATGCAAAAAATCAAATCCGATAGTTAGAGTGGACCATGGTTCATATCGTGCAATTAAATCAGGTGAATAACAAACTCACCCGCGCAGTAGATTTTTGGCTCGATAGTATTGTAGCGGGCTTTATAATAGAATTTGTAGTAGATATTGCGAAGTCGTACAATGCAGCAGAGCAAGAGTTTTTATGCACTCCTCGAGGAAGTTATATTAGATCGTTGTATACTTCTATTAAGATATTACTCTATAACAAAGGTGTAATGACAATGGAATCAGACAGGTAAACTTCCCTGCGTGCATGAGGGAAGGGGGGAAGCACTGACAGAAAAAGGAGAAAGGGAAGGAGAAAGGGACAAAGGAAAGAAGGATGAAGACTTGGAACTAATCATGATGGATGACGACCAGATCAAGCGTATCATGGTGACAACTGGAAATATGTGCAATGGATTACCCTACCAATACAAGGTGAACACCAAGAAGAGAGTTGTAGCCATGATGGAAGGCTTGGCAAGTGATGAAGAGGAGGTAGAGGATCTCCGGGTTGTGGAGAAAATTGAGGAAATCCTGCGTGCAACCTATGAAAGGAAGACGAGAGGTCCAAGATCTGGAATAGAAGGCAACAATCCTATCCATATTAATTTCAGTGTGGAGCCCATAAACCCATGTACGACCAACACACCAAAAAGAACACCACCATTTCGACAACCAAATTTCAGGAGAAGGAAGACAGCAGGAAGTACATCTACACAAGGAACAACAACATTATTCAAGTATATACACCATGTGGAGGTAGTAGTTCATCATTCAAGATGGCAGGACATGATCCCACCATCAGGTTACCATAATTCAAAGGAGAAGCATCCGAGAACCTGGAGAAACACATGTTTATCTGTGAAAATATCTCGGAAGAAAAACAGATCACAGACAAGGAAACTAAACTTGCACAGCTATCTATCACACTAAGGGATCATGCACTAGATTGGTATATGAGTTTAGCCACAAAAAATCCACTAGGGACAACCGGAACTAACGTGGATATCAAGAAGTTGTTGATAATTGAGTTTCAGAAGCCAAGTTCAAAGGACTGGTACATGAACAAGATGATAGAAATTAGACAGAAACAAGGAGAATAGTATGGGAGATTGACCAGAGATTCAAGCGACTGAAAGGAAAGTTGAAATATCTCATGACAAATATGCATCACATGCACTTGTTCGTCAATTCACTATTACCACACTTAAAATATCCACTGCGACAACAGAAGTTTTAGACACAGATAGAGGCTCTACAAGCAGCCCTGTAACTAGAAGAAAACCAATATCATAAGATAGATCCATCCATCGAAGAGTTGAAGGAGGATCTAAATAACTTAATGTTCCAGCTAAACCAGAACCAAAGTAAGGACAAATGAGAATTTGTTTGGTGTACGACATGTAGAACATAAGGT
Source organism: Picea glauca (assembly GCA_000966675.3). NCBI lineage: Eukaryota > Viridiplantae > Streptophyta > Pinopsida > Pinales > Pinaceae > Picea > Picea glauca. The sequence goes on along the minus strand of JZKD02S1226902.1, from coordinate 91,738 downwards.
CACCATGAGAATGAATGTCCAACATTCATACAGTACATAGAAACATGAATTCCAAATCTATTACCAACAGGAGGACTATGGTGAAAAATCTGTAAGAAAAAGGGCCACGATCCATATCACTTCCCAATGATGCAGAAGTACTAAACAGTCCCAAAGATTTCATACTGAAACTTTTTCAAGTCATTAGGCCATGATGACAAAGATTGTAGAACCATGGAGTTGATGAGAGAGAGGGCATCAGATGCATATAGGGTGCAGGAAGAAATGATGACCAGGCAAGCCATGCCTTAGTTTAACCAGGTACCAACCTCATATAACATTGTGCAGTAGCAGTATAATACTGCGCAGCAACCATATAACACAACACAATCATAGTACAACACAACACAACCCCACTACAATACCGCACAGTATAACCAAGCGCCTCAGTATAATGCGTTGCGATGGGATCGAGTTGGCTACAGAGGTGGAGGACGAGCAAGAGGAAGCTTTGAAAGAGGTAGAGGACCAATAGTATGTCACAACTATCAACATCCATGACATTATGCAAGAGAATGTCCACTTCCACCAACAACTTGTATGTATTGTCACGCATCGGATCATGACATGGAAGAATGTCCTACGTTATTAGGGAAGATCTAGGAAAATATGAATCAAACAATCAGAATGTTCAATGGATTTTAGCAGAAGCGAGGGATGAAGGAAGAAATATCAACATAGTTACACACAGAAGAGATAAAACAGGGAACAATGCAGTACGACAAGAGTCGGTACAACACCAATGGGTGAAGAAGAATGTCGAACCAAGGAAGTAGTTCGACGTGCAGAACGAGAAGGAAAAATTTAAGCAAGCCAGACAAGAATTTATGAAGCCTAACATTGCCTCGACCTCAACCGTGCAACATAGTAAGAACGTACCAAAGTACCAGATGCCTCCATCGTTGGATCATACCAAAGAAATGCAACCCCTTGGATAAGTAAGTACAATCAAAGGATTTTTACAATCACATGTAAAATTACTAAATGATCCATCCTCTATAAAAATATTGCAAAATGTATTAGAAATATGTAGCATAGAGACAGAAGGAAAACTAGAACAAAAAATAGTCAATCACCTACATACAAGGAGAAGAAAAAGTAGGAAGTTCAGGATGAATGCAAACATTGGATATTTCAATATGGGAGATATCATGTTGGATCTAGGATCCAAAGTCAATGTATTACCCAAGATGACATGGAAATGTATGGGAGATCCCACATTAGGATATTCACTCGTTTAGCTAAAATTGGAAAATCAACACAGAGTTCTACCAATTGGGAGACTAAAAGGAGTAACAGTAGACCTGGATGGAATGCACACTAAAGCTGACTTTGAAGTAATAGAGATAGTGGATGAAACAACACCTTACCCAACATTGCTTGGCTTGGATTGGGATTTCAATAACTAGGCCATAATCAACTTAAAGATACGAAAAATGATCTTCGAGTCAAGAGAATACAGGGTCATATTAGACCCATCAAAAGGGGAAAGGTTCATAGAGCCTACTTGCTTGGACTTGGAGGAAATTAGCTAGTTGTACAGAACAACTGTGTGAGATGAGGATTACGTAAACCCAACTGCATATGGGATACTCAGTTGGTAGAGCATTAATTCATGTGCATCAGACTCAGATACGTGTTTAGAGAATTGGCAACAGAGGATACACAAAGTTTCCACAAGAATATGCACAAGAATAGACCACGCAGTAAGATGGGTAGGTACGAAGATAAGGGAACCACCCAATTTCCATGGGGTAAATGATCTGGAAGCATTCATGACACATTAAGAAGATGAAGTGTTAGAAAATTAGAGACTCTTAGCACTAGATATAGCACTCAAGGCCACACCCGCAAGATGGTGGGTTGCACACAAGGAGACTATCAAGGACAGGTACCAATGTAAGTGGTTACTGTGCATACTATTTGGCATAGAACAAAGAAGAAACCAGCAACAAAAATATGATGGAAAAGGGGCACCAGCGGAACACTTGGTGAAGTGTAGAATGTTGTGGAAAATGACACCCCCAGAGGAATGGCCTCATCATTTTGTACACACCTTAGAGGGCATCCCAGGAAACTGGTATACGGACAAGGAATTGCGCAAAGGAACTACGAGCTGGACAATATTAGAACAGAACTTTACAGTCACTTTCTCATTCGAACATGAGAACCCCAACATAGATGTAGCACTTAAACAAATAAGAGGGGTGATGTTCATTAAGGAACCAGAAGTCAAAATCATAACAGAGGAACAACAGTGGAACAGACAGATAGTGAAAGAACTATTGTCATACTACCATGTGCAAGAATAATTACCAGATGAAGACGATCTGTGTGACAAGCAAATTGAGGAATTTGAAGGTGAAAGAGAAGTCGAAGGTCCACCTCTAGAATCAGAAGTAATTGTCATGTCGATCAAGGTAAATAAATTCAACATTGGGACAGTTGAGAATCCCAAAATGGCCAGCATTGGAGACTACTGGGATGATAAAAAAATGGAAAGAACAACAGAGTTACTTCACAATTACAGCGACCTGTTCCCTACAACGTTCGCAGAGATGAAGGGCATAGAAGGAGAGATAGGTGAAATGAATATACCACTCAAGGTTGAGGTAAGACTGATCAGACAATGACCATACAGACTAAATCTAATATATAAGCAAAAATTCAAAGCTGAGATCGATAGGATGCTCGAATCTGGAATCATAGAACCTATGGAAGAATCAGAATGGATAATCCCAATGGTATTTCAGGAGAAAAAACAAGGTAGGATAAGAATATTCATTGACTTGAGGAAGTTGAATGACACGTTCCTACATGACCTGTTCCCTACACCATTCACAGATGAGGTGTTGGAGAACGTAGGAGGACAAGAAGTTTATTCATTCACCGATGGATTTTCAGAATACCATCAGATCAAGATAGCACCAGAAGACATATACAAGACCAATTTTTCTATAGAATGGGGATCCTACCAGTACACAGTCATGTTGTTTGGACTGAAGAATGCACCAGCAATATTTTCTAGAGTAGTCATAGCTGCATTTAAAGAATTTATCCACCAATTTTTAGAGGTATACTTGGATGATTGGATAGTCTATAGTCTATTGAAAAACCATGTAGAGGTCTTGTGGATGATGTTAGAAATATGTAGGCAGTGCTAGATATCGTTAAACATCAAGAAGTGCATCTTCGGAGCACCTTTTGGGATACTATTGGGCCATATAGTATGCAAACAAGGTTTACTAGTAGATCCTGCCAAGATCGCAGTAATTGTTAACCTGCCACCACCAAAAATAGTCTGTCAACTAAGAGTGACATTGGGACACACCGAATACTAAAGAAAAATTATAAAAGGGTACGTGCAGATCAACGCACCAATGGAGAAACTTCTAAGGAAAGATACAAAGTTCTAGTGGAATTAGGATTGTCAACACGATCTGGATAAGATGAAAAAAAATATGGTAACCATGCCAATACTAGTATTACCAGACTGGGAGAAGACATTCCATGTACATGTAGATGCATCGGCTATAGCACTTGGACCTATTCTAGTGTAGCCAGGAACAGGAGAATTGGATCATCGTATAGAATTTGCTAGCATAAAACTATTGGATTCAGAGCATAACTAAAACACTACCGAGAGGAAAGGCCTAGCTATGGTCTACGTGCTTCAGAAATTCAGACACTACTTATTGGGGGGAAATTTCAAGATGTTCACAGACCATTCAATGCTCAAATACCTAGTCAACAAGCTAGTGTTTGGGGGGAGAATTTGCAGATGGCTACTGTTGTTTGAAGAATTTGATTTTGAAGTAATAGTCAATCCAAGGGAGATAAATGTTGGACCTGATCACCTGTCAAGGGTCATGAATGGGGAGGAACCTACAAATTTAGAGGACAATGTTTTGTACACACAGTTATTTTCAGTCCATATCATCGATGAATACTTCTCAGACATCATCCAGTACTTGAGTATAGGGACTGTGCCACATGAGTATAGCACCGTGGAGAAGAAAAACCTAGTAGTATGGGTTGCAGACTATCATTTGATTGTAGGACACTTATACAAATTGGGCGCATAAAGCATCTTGAGAATATGTGTGCTAGAACATGAAATACCAAGGATTTTACCAGAAGCCCATGAGGGAATAGCATAAGGACATTATGTAGGCAAATCTATCGCACAGAAGGTATTTCATGCAAGACTATGGTAGTCACCCATTCGTATAGACTCAAAATAGTACTGCCAGAAATGTGATGTATGTCAAAGGGTTGGTAAACCGAATAAAAGGGACGATATTCCCCTGCGACCATAGGTAAATTTGTAGGTATTTGACAAATGGGCGATATATTTTTTGGGACCAATTCACCCACCAGCAAAGTGGATAGGAGTGAGGTACATCATCACTACGATAGAATACCTAACAATATGGGTGGAAGAAACACCAGTCAAAGATTGCAACGCAGGGACAGCATCACACTTTTTGTTCGAGCAAGAGATCACTAGATTTGGTTTCCCAAGGATTTTGATGAGTGACCAAGGAACTCACTTCATTAAAAATACTATTAAGGCTATGACTAAATAATTTGAATTCCATCATAAAAAAATTACACCATATCATCCCCAAGCAAATGAAATAGTGGAAGCCTTTAACAAAATTCTTAAAAATGCATTGTGAAGATCTGTAATGTCAATAGGGATGATTGAGACCTAAATATACCAGCAGTATTGTGGGCATACAAGACCACATGAAAGAATTTAATAGGACAAATGCCATTCAAATTGGTATATGGACAAGAAGTAGTGGTGCCACTAGAATTCTTGGTACCCAGTTTGTGCGTAGCAACGATTACGAACATGACAAAACGAGGTGCAATACAAGATAGGATGAATCAACTAATGATCATGGAGGAATATAGGATCCCACTAGGGTTCCACCAAGAAGTCCATAAATCAAGGGACAAATTTTGGCATGACAGACATATCAAGAGGAAAAATTTCAAGGAAGGAGACTTAGTGGTGATGTATGACAGTAAATCCCTTAAACACCCAGGAAAACTCAGAATGCACTAGTTAGGACTATATGAAGTAAAAATTGTCACATATGGGGGAGATGTACAGTTGAAGGACTTAGGAGGTACACAAATTAGAGGGATGATCAATGGGAGATGATTGAAGTTGTACAAGGATA
>JZKD02S1226902.1:67384-86449 GCA_000966675.3 Picea glauca | reverse complement strand
AAAAAAAACATCATCAAAAGAGAACAACAGAGACATAGTGCGTTGAAAATAGAGGGAGAAATCACACTCAGAAATGCTATCCCGATGGAGATAAGGCCAATGGTCACTACAAAGAAGAAACAAGTGGGAAAGGCGGATATAGCAAAATAAGCGCCAATTGATGGTGACTATCGAAATTGAATGCTAGAAACAACTGATGGGACACCGCATTAATCACGCCAACTGGAGACACCAAGAGAAATCAATGGAAAGTATGCAGGAACTGGAGGTTTAATTAAAGCATCATCATAGTAACATCTCCAATAAGCTTCACACGACACTGATACAAATCAAGCACGTGGGAGAGGAAAATTTATTGTGTAATTAGAGAAAGCACAAAGCAATAGAGAATATGAAGCAGAGAGTGAAGGGTGCAAAGGTTGAAGAGGCCACTGATCTTGGTGAACAACATATTTACCACCATGGCACCACCCAAACAGGGAGAACCGAGACAGACTTCCAGACAACCTTGAAGTAGTACCAGAACACATTCACAACCACAGGGAAGCGAACAACAACCATCTCATCCCCTAGAAGTCGTCAATGTGGATGAAATCCCATCGTCGGATACAACACTAGGAAGCCCCACACCCATTGTGGACGAAACCCAACAAACAACACCAACAGGTATAGACATTGATATGTTGGAAGAGGGACAGGGTCAACAGGATGAGGACGCAGGAAACCAAGTGCACCCTGAAGACCCTCAAGAAGCCCTAAGAGTCAATGGGACAGCTCCAAATTAGGAAGAAATAGCCATGCCAAAAATATCACAGACAACCACGTCAGAACAACCAAAGGAGGCAGCAATGGAATATGTCACTAGTCGACCAGAGGAGTATGTCGAAGAATGAACAATGGAGGTTGGAACCTCGAACCATCCACCACAGCAAAAAGGCAAGAAAACAGTACCTAGGTCACCACGTAGCCAACCCACTGTAGTCATTGTCTTGTTGTGCATTCCAGAAGGGGTACGTGTACCAGCAAATTTGTTAGACCACATAGAGAAATTGAGGTACTCATACCATGATGTAATAGACATGGAAAATTTCCCAGATTTCGCCAAGCGAGTCTACCTACAGACTGTGGGTATAGAAACCTTTGGTGAACCAATTAATCAACCAGTCTAGTGAGCAGCACTATTGGCCAAAACTGGGATTTTAGGTCTATTGGACCTACCACACTTTGGGAGGGGCCAGTATGTAAATCGTTGCATCAAGCAGCTAATGGCAGTGACACTTGAAGGATACCTATGGCTAGAACAACATGTCTCTATAGACGTAGAGCTCATTGCATACATCACAGGGATTCCATCATGAGGTGAGGATCCTGCATAGCTCCTCGAGGACAAAATAAAGGAGAAATAATTGGTTGAGGAGATGAAGAAGAAATACGACACCAAAAGGGGGTCACACAGAATCATCATCAGGAGTATTAGTGATGTCGTGACAAGAATGGCCACAAATATTATGGCTTGCAAATTACTCAGGAAATTCCGCAAGGAGGAAGTCTTGGTTGGGGTTGTCGCAACTGCAACACAATGTGTCAAGGGCACCACACTCAGCTGGGCCCCTTACCTTTTGAATCTGTTCCTAGACGACTGCAAGGATGCACAGGATCTAGGGACAGAATTTCATTATTCGTGGCTACTCATCCTTATAGTTGTGATTAGATGGAACGAGCCGAAGTATTCATTTTTTTCCACTAGACCCACTCCCTTCCATGGAGTGCGATACTTATCGCTCAGGGCTGCTTCGAACTCCACGAACAGAAAAGAGAATGCAGCTATATTCGAAGGTTATCTCAGTGACATACATGACATCATCACCAACACTTGGAGGGTAACACCAGAATAAATCGCATAGTAACAAGGCATAGACAACTTCAAATCCACTATACATGCGATGTGGATCTAGGCACAAAAATATCCCGACAATCAATGGCTACAACTACGCTACTGCATCACGCAGGTGGACATAGAGATGGCCATTAAGGATTGGGAAGATGACTGGAGGATTCTAGTTCTCATTCAAGAAGTACCCGCAAGGATAAAGGAGGAGGAGGAGGTAAGACAGGAACAGTCGACACATCCCAAGGAAGTAACAATGCCCAAGAAACCAAGGACAGGTCAAAACAAGGCACAAATGAAAAAAGGGGGGACATCCAAGACTGGCACTCACACGAGGAAGAAGAACAATACACAGGTGCACCAGGTATAGTAGAAACAGGCCGAGGAAGCACAGGGAATTACATAAAGTGATACGCCACAAGAGTAATGCCAGACTAAGAGTCCAGTCATCTAGACGGGGGGTGAGTGCAAGAAGGTGAAGGCACACAGAACGCCCCTAGAATACATGATCACTGAGGATGATGCAGAAATGGTGGCCCAAATGATATAGGATTTCACAGTCGAGGATTTCGAGAATGTTGCGCACCAAAGGGACATAATTGAGGAAGAGTTGGCACACATATGACAGCTCCTCAGGCAGCCGACAACAGCATAGAAATAGGGTAAATAGCATCACAGATAGGAGGTGTAGCTGGATCAAACAAGAAAGATAGGATCAAGACGACAACACAGCCAAGCTCAACATTTCACGTTAAACCCAACATGTTGCGCATGGAAGAAATTGTGGGGAAGACACCCCTAAAGGACTTGGCTCAAATACAGTTGGTATTGATGCGGATAACAACCAAGGCCTTGTATAAAATGCAAGTCAGCGTTACAAAAGAGGTATAGTCTTGTGCACGCATAGATAGAGTGGAATTGCAGCAGACAAAGGAAAATCGAGACGAGTTGGAATTGATACTCGAGCAGGCTAAGATCAAGATCAAATATGAGAAGGAACGCACGAATGGGATAGAGCTGAAAGTGGTCGTAACCTACGAGAAAATCCCAAAGAACATGTAGATGGTCAAAATCGCGGTGATAGAGAATATTGATCAGAGTGTGAAGACAATCGATCAATACCAATAGGAGATCGAGCACCTTCGAAAGTAACTCACACCTGCCACACCACCAGAGGTGAAGGAGCAAAGGAAATAGGACAAAACAATGCAAATAAAGGAAATAGAGTGACAAGTACATGCGGCAGCCGACTAGTTCAAGAAAGTAGCACAGCTCTGGACGAAGGTGGAAGAGGATCAACAGGTCCAACAATGGGACCAGGAAGGAGAAAGGATAAGTGAAGCTATCCAGCACCTCAAGAAGAGGAAGAAGACAATGTCAATCACGGAACATGTCAAAGGAGTGCAGGACATGAAGAAACTGCAAGAAGAACTTGTAGTTTCACAGACACAAAAAAAGGAGTGTCGGGCTCAAATCAAACCTCTCCAGGAGAGAGTAGCAGAGGTAATTTCATAGGAAAAGGAATCCAAAACATATATGGCACAAACCCAAGCAGAATGTGCAAGGATGGTTAGTGACGAGATTGCAGTGCAGGTATTGGGTGCACTCAAGGAAAAGACTGTGTAGGCCCAAATGCAAGCAATGGAGCTCATGGATAAGTTCCAAGTGATCGCAAGGGAGATCGATGAAGCACACAAGGGTTAGGTGGTTCACTATGAGCCGCATGTCAGTGTTGGGGGCATGTTGGAAGCAGGTCAAATAAAAAAGAAAGGCTATTTTGGGAAGAAATGCATGCACGAGGAGAGCGACAGCTGGAAGGAAAAGTAGCATGTGCACATGCATGGAAGACCTAATGATTCTAGGGTTAGAGTTTTTGTAATACATTGTAATGGATGATTCAAGGGTTTCAAGTTATGGAGTGTTACTCACGTGAGAAGAAGTAGCTATTATGTAACACTATTGTAATCCGATCCTATTTTGTAAGTTATTGAGTTGTAGAGGGTCATAAGGGTGGATCTCGAGGGTTAGATCATAGGCTGAGGATCCTGGTGTGATCTAGTATGCCTCATAATAGATCTTGACCCAACTGAGAATGAGTTGTAAAGCACGCGACACTGAATTTTTAGAACTACCATAATAAAAGAGCTAGAGAGCCAGATCTTTGTGGATGTATCCCAGGGGGGGAAAACCATGGTAAAACCTGTGTTATGTGATTGAATGTTTGTATCTATTTTTCTATCCATGAGTAAATATTAGAATGATGTATGAATAAATCAATGGATCTAGTTACATTACATGCATAAACGATAATGACAGTATATTTCTTTAATATTTAGATAGAATTCACAGAGCGCACTTCACAGATCTCCATTCAATTCTGGACTGTGAACACTTGAGTATTGTAGTCACCCATTAAAACTATCTCAGGGTGTACTCTATGTGTTGTGTTGCCTTTTGATTTACCAGGAGGGTCGATAATTTTAGAGGTTTTGTTGGATCCCTAGTAGACCTAAACCTGGGTCAATCATGTTAAAGGTATAACTCAGATAAACAACCAACATAAGGGTTTGGTCCCATATGGGTCCTTCAATGTTTACTTTCAAGATTCCAAAGAAAGTAAACTCATTTGTCTTTTCATATTTAGAGAGTCTAGAAAGATCGTAAAGAAAACTCCAAGATTGAATTTTTCATGAATTTAATCTCCCAAGCCCGAAAAAGTGTAAAATAATACCTAGGAGAACTTTTCTAATCGAAATTGACTAGAGTATATATTTTTCGTAGTTACTCTAATGAGACCAAAAAAGGGGTAAATTATTGCTCAAGAGACGACTTTTCGCTTGTTTAGAGAGCTTGAATAAAGTCAAAGTATGATCTTGTGAACAAGGTCACCAAAATGTTTTTCTTCCTAGAATCCTACATAATAGCTCATGTCTAGACAGAAAAAGTGTCAATAAATAACATGAAATATCTCTTTTAACGAACATTAATCTCAACATGGGTAAAAATAATCTGGTTCAAAATGGTTTAAATGGGTAAAAATCAATTCATTTTCACCTTTTGTTCTTACCTCTTTAGAATTTTCCCCTTTTGGAGTGATTTTTCCGACATTGATTCCGGGAGTTCTAGACCACCATTTTGCATTTTGTTTGGACCATTTTAGCGACCTCCTCATGCTCTTTCTTTTTGTACCATTCATATTTCATTTTTCCCAAGTTTTCACTTAGTTTGAACATTTAGGGTCTTTTCTGCACCCTAGGGTATCAATGTTCCCCCAAAACATCATGGGGAGGATGGATCTTTGATTTCAACTCCATTTATTGAACTATTGGGGAGTGTTGACACCTTGTAACCCATTTTGAGGGAGCATTGAGCGCAAAAACAAACAAAAAAAATTAGTGTGTAGACTCTCAAAAAAGCATTTTTTTCTTAAAACTTTGGCTAATGATTTCTTTCATGATTTGCAGGAGATTTTTTCACAAAATGTTAGAGTGGAAGGAGCGTGAGAATGAAATTGATGATGTAGTTGCTTTGCATGATCTCCATACCATAGCAACGCTCAGAAATTGTGGTTTGCTAAAAAAAAATCAAAACCCAAAGCATGAGGAAGGAAGTGCTTCTCTTGGAACACTTGATAGGAATGTGGGATGTACCTGAGAATATTTTTCATGTGGGTCCTCATTCTCTTGAGCTAGGGATAGAGGATGTCTACTTCTTGATAGGGCTCTCTAATCAGGGAGTTTCGATCATCTTTTCTAAGCATCAAGGTACCGAGATGACATCTGATGCTTACATTGCACAGTTTTGCAGCACAGGGTCCCACAAACAAGGTGGGAATATTGCAATAAAAGATGTCATATATATTCCATTACGCACCATCTTGTTCACTATTACAAAGTTGGGTAGAAGCACAAGTACTCAATTTTCCTCAAAATCACAAATGGCATATGCGATCAAATTCCTTGAGCCAAGAGTATTCAATTAGTGTGTAGGTTTCTTAGTGAATGTGAAAGATAAGATCAACAGATGTAGGAAAAGAAAGAAAAAATAGTTTGGATATGGATCTTTTCTTTTGTCATTCTTCTTAGAGTGATTACCTCTAATGCAGCCACAAATTGAGATGTCAGTGAAACCTTCATCAAATCCATGGATGGAACGATGTAAGAGTTTTTCAGCCCAGTTGGGAACTGGTTCTCCGGTTTTTTCATTTGATGTTGGTTTCTTTGCATGGTAGAAGAAACAGATCTCGGTGATTGAGGATTTTCCATACACGAGGGTGGATTTTAGTGGCAGTGCAGACCTATTACTCCTTGAGGGAGCACATTGGGATGCATCAGGTGTGTTTTCGAATAATGTGACCTTGTAATTCTTTGTTTTTATTTTTATTTTTGATGTGTGTGTGTGTGTGTGTATTGTTGCAAAAAGGGGATCTATTCATGTTTTTATCTCATCTTGCAGATCGAGGAGCAGTGCACCTAGCGACATGTCAGTATTAGACCAGGATGGAGGGGCTCATGAGGTGGATGAAGGTGATAGTGTTAGAGAGATCTGTGATGTAGAGAGGAACCTGAGGGGGCTCACCATGGGTGTCCCCGTGATGTGACTAGGAGAGATTCTCTATCACCTCCAGAGGTGGACAACATGAGTGTCAGAGGGTCTTAGCCACCTACTGTGACAAGTATCCTGAGTAGTAGTTTTTCATCATGATCATAATGTGCCACGAGAAGATGAGTAGAGTCTCTTGTTTTTGGCATTGTCCTAGTTTTGTGATGATGTATGGGCGATATAGCCTAGTTTTTTCCCTATGTACTTTTTTGCACTTTATAATGTAGAAAACTTTTGCTATGATATATATACATGGATTTTATTTCGATTGTTTATCTTAAGTGTTTTAATTAAATGGTGGTTTTCATTTTTGCACTTTTATATGCCTTGTGATTTATGTATTTGCTAGTTGCTAGTCTAAAACGAAATTTGCAAGTGAAAAGGCTATTGTGTTAAACTCCCATGATAAGGCAACCCTTCTTTTCTACTATGTAATGTTAGATAAAAAACAATCTATCTAAGTTAAACTAGAACAAGCATTCATTCATTAAATTGAATAAAACAGGAATGGGGAAATAGGCCAAGTTATATTAATCATGAGAAACAATGGAAACACTTACAATTGTATTGTTGCTATGCTAGTGTTCCTCAAAGATTCTCCTTTCCATTCCCTTTGTGCATAACCATAAGATAATTATGATGCTCCTAAACTATTTATGAACTCCCTTTCACCCTTGAGTGGCCTCATTTTATAGGATTTGGGAGGTTTAACAACCATAGCCAATTTAGGGGATAGTTGAGATTTTATCTCCTTACGTTAGGATTTGGTTACCCAAAATGGAGAGAGTATGGGTGACTCGACTTGTCACTCAACCCCTCAACCAAAACCACTTAAGAGCATCTTGGAGCTAACCCTTTGAAAATGGAGGTCTAGTTGTAACTTCTCTAACAGCTTCAACACACCCCCAACACTGAGCACATAGTGTTGTCAACGCTCCCACATAGTTTATAAAGGAGCATTGTTCAAGGATAAACACTCCCTACAAATGGGCATGGGAGTGTTGATACTTAAATTGGGTCAAAAACTCAAGGTAAAAGATGTCTTTTCGACCTTCATGTGATAGATTTCTCCTCCATAATGACTAGGGATTATGACAAATATTATTCCATGGTGTTGAAGTTGTGACATTTAGTAGAATAGGGTACATAAGTGTGACACTCAATACAACACTAGGACACGCAACAATTTGGCATGTAATAGTTGGTACTTGGGAGAATGACATCAGACTCTAGTAGATCCTGCACTATTTTTTCTATTTCATTTTTTTGAGAAAATGGATACCTATATGGGTGTACATTGGGAGGTTGACTACTTGGAAGTAGAGGGATGCTATGATCATGTTCACCCTTGGAAGGACGTAAGCTCGAGGGCATCTCAAAAAACATTTGGTGCTTATCCAAGACCAATTGTAGATCATGATGGATTGTTGGGGATGATTGATCACTTACCTGGATAGCATTAAGTTGATCAATCACACCATGATGGCCTTTCTTTAGAAGTTTCTCCATCCGGTGAGAACTGATAATTTATGGGCAACCAACTTGTAGGCCCTAGAGGGTCTAAGTGTGATTATATTGAGTAAATATCATATATAACTATCGATAATACATGGTAATCAGTCCCTGAGTGTGAAGCCATTAAACACCCAAGACTATATCACAACCTCCCATGGCAATGGAAAACATGTGAGTTTTCAGGTGATAATCACCCATTTGGTGTTTGACATTCTCACAGTTGCCCCCACATTTCTTTGTACCACCATTAGCTATGAGAATTTTAAAATTAAAAACTGGTCTCACAAAGAAATTAACATCCTCAATGACCCTGCGATGAACAAAATTATGGGTGCTACCACTATCAATCAACACCATGATCGGTCGATGTTTGATGTAACCCTTGATTTTTAATGTCTATGGAGAAGAAATATCTGTGAGGGCATGGACAGATATAACAGGTTCCTTCAGTTCCACATGAGATGTGACTCGATTAAGGGTGGGGGAAGTGGGCTATGTGTCCTCTAAGTTTGTGGCCTCACCTAGAGGATTGTCCTCGGCGGAGGTGGTCGTTGACCCATCAATTTGGAAGAAATTTTGTTCACAACATTTATGGCTTGGTGAATACTTTTCATCATGGTAGTAGTAAATTCCTTACTTCTAGTGTTTAGCCATTTCCACTTGAGATACCTTTTGGACTTTCAAATTTTGGGTCAGAGCAGGAGTAGCCCCTGGATGAGGGTGGTTGGGAACTACAGAACAAAGGGGTTGGGAATGAAGAATGGTCTCAACATCCAATGCTAATTTGCACACCTACAACTAGGTAACATGATGGTGCATGCAAACATGATCTTGAATGACATACGTTAAGCCACCAATAAAGCATTCAAGATAGACTTCATCAGGTAAGCCTTCTGTTCTGATAGCGAACTATTCAAATTTTGTGATGAAGTCTACTATGAACCATGTTTGTTTTAGCTTGGTGAGTCATCCCAAAAAATGAGATTCCCTGTCAAAACGAGCATAGACTACCTTGGTGAACATGGTCCAATTTGGTTGTCATGGATAACATTTCTTATTCCATTGCCACCATTACCATCGTTTTATATCCAAGTACAAAACCCCCACATGGAGTTTGGTCTCATCATCCCAAATATTATGAAGAGATAAGTAGTGTTCCATTTGGGATACCCACCCAGCCAGGTTTGATCCATCAAATTTGTGCATCTCAACTTTGGGCACCTTATTCCACGAATTTGGAGAACCCCAAGGGGAGTGGGAAGGATGAGTATTCTCATAATGGGAGTGAGGAGCCTCATGATGGTACTTTGGGTGCTTACCCTTGATGTGCGGCACAAGGTCCCAAACTTCCTTGGTGAGTAAGTTCAAGTTCTTGGTGAGGGTTTCCAAGTTCTAGTCAAGTGAGTTCATGCATTGGTTTAGGTCATCGGACGGTTGGTTTACCTTAGTTTCTAAATCTTCCAGGTTTTGAGGGTGGGTGGTAGGGGCCATTGGGGAGGTTGAGGTAGAATGATACCACAACGATCAACACGAGATAGGAATCTGGTGGGATAGTTGGAAAATGAGGGTGGTGGGAAGGGAGGTCAGTTCCACTGACAAAAATAGGATGAAAAGTGATAGGTAGCATAGAAATTAGGACAAAGAGAGGAATCCAATGGTAGAGGTCCCAATTAAGGCTGTTGGGAAGGGGGTAAAGACCACAGGATAAAAAAGTCTAAAAAATGATAGGTATCACTGTGATCAGGACGAAAAGAGGAATCCAATGGGATAGGTTACCAACAAGGGTGTGGCTAGGCCTCAAACTTTTTCTTTTAACTCCTGAAGAGTTATACTCCGATCTGAATACTTCTACAACATCAGAATTACCAAATTCTTAATTGTAACAAATGTGTAGTCAATTTGCAACCAGAATGTAGGAGGTAGGGTGGCATGACAATAGATCTTGTATGTTCCTTCTATGTTTTGTTCCCATCGCAAGGGTTAGGGTTTTCAGGGTTCTTACAAACAATGGTTTTCCATGTGCTATAGCTCTCTAATATACGTGCGGGGTCGAACAATAGTACTCATCCCAATATCTCAGGGCACCAACTAAGGAGGCTTGATCGTACCCTTAGACATACTACCTGATTACCCAGGTACTAGAGAGCATCTTTTCGAGTGTTATTCTCAGTGGAACTATAGAATTTAGGTGGTTGATCGATTTATCTACAGAGGGTTTCAGGAGATCTAGGCCAGTCTGTATACAAGTGTTTTCTGATGCGCTGCCACTCGAAGGGGTACCAACAAAGGGTTACAAGGGTGTCCAATAATGTGAGCTTAAATACCTCTTGTATTCTCTGTGTGTATGCTTCCCCAGCCGTGTATTTATGCACTAAACAAAATATCTTTGTAGCTTGAAGAAGTCAGAATATGTCTCTACCCTGAAACATTTTAACCCACAATTCATGCCCAGGAAAGAGTTCTAATATCATTTGTAAGGTACCAAATGTAATATAATATGCAGAAACAGGAATATTCAACAAATATCAATGTAACAACAAAATATTGAGAAGAGAAACACCAAAAATGATACCTTTATTCAAAGAAAGCAATGTTCACTTGCCTCTTCGAGGGGGCAAACTCCAGCAGAGTAGATTTCTATTACAATAATTCTCAAGACAATCTTTTGCATACCTCCTACTCTTATTTATACTAATTTTATCTCCTAAGGAACATTCTAGAGGAAGATCCTTCTAGAAGCGGAAGTTTCTATTTGGTCTTCTTACATCGATTGTTCACATTTATTTCATAGGTCTTATTAACTAATGTCTATTTTTATTACATGGAAACATATATCATGCTAACTAATAACCAACTAACAGGGGTTAGGGTCGGATCCTAACATATCCTCGAGAACTATGAGGAGTCCTTACAATGCAACAAGACTTCCATTTTCTCAATCACTATAAAAGTGCATGAGAATGAATACCAAACCACTTCTCAAATAACAACAATCATGGGGACTCCCATTCAATGGAAGCCTCGAATAGTTGTCCTTGAAGCTGAATGTAACACGCTCAGGAACATGGTTTTAAACTTGAGTAAGGGAGATCAATTTGGGGCTTCTAACCAAAGGCAATCAATCAATTCAAATTGTGAGGAGTTGAAGGAAGAAGAAATAGTGCACTAGCTTGTTGAAGACGTGGAAATAGTAAAGTAGGACTCAAACCCACTAAATGCATGCCTGGATGAAGTAGCTAGTCAATGTTTTCTGCTAAGTTTTGTGTTTTACAAAGTTACTGTAATCTTAGGTTTATATCGCAGAAACTATAGCATCAAGAAATACTGTGAAATTTTGCCTAAAGATCTTGATAGGCTTTGTAATAGACATGTAGTTAGAACTATTTTATGTTTCTATTTAAAAACTTTGAAACAAAACTTTGATGCAAGATTGTTGTTGGCTCTGCTACAACTCTTTTAATATAATATTCCTCAGTTACGTTTTTTATTTAAATGTCTAATGAATAACAACCAATGATATCAACAATTCAATCTCTACTTAAAATAATGAAACATAGAGATTGATAATTGCATACTTCATGATCAACATATATGTAAGTTATTGCATTGAGAAAAGTGTCAAGCACTCTACAACCTAGGTGGAAGAGATATGTAATGTAACATTTGTAATGATGATAAAGTAAAATGGAAAAAAATTGATGTCAAACCTTTAATTTGAAAAAAATAGATAATGCAACATAAAAAAGAAATTTAAACAAAAACCTAACTTAAAACTAAATTAACCCTAAATTTATTAGACATCAAAAGGAATCAAAACAAAACCCACATCCAAATTTTTCATTATTTAAAAAATTTAAAATTAAAATAAATCTAAGCTAAAATATTTATTTATTTAGATCTAAACTTTTTTCACATTAAATATTTTACATCAATTTCTTTTTCCATTCTAATTTATTAATATCACATCACATTACACATCTCTTCCATTTGACTTGTGTAGTCCACTTAATATATGCTAAATGTGACAAAGCAAAGAGTTTCCATCTACAATCATTATAAGGTGACCTTGAATTTATCCAAAGCATTAGTTTAATTGAATGTGTCATCATGCAGAAGTCCACGTGGGTACTTCAAAATGGTGCTGAGTAGGTTTACTTTCATCTTAGCTTGGCTTTAAAGGAAACTATCCATTACTAAGATTTATCTATCCATAGTCCATTCACAAGTGAACTAAATGGAGATAAAATTATGGCATTTTGGTGTTTTATAAATGTTTGTATCAATACTTGTAAAAAGTTTGGAAATTCAATGCATCTCTTCTATCAAAATCATTTAAAATTTGTACTTGGTCTCAAATATATTGAAAAAATTATTCGCGTTCATTCATGGAAAGCAAATATGTATTTAGAAGAATTTAAATATTGGTGAGAAAAATAACACTACCTCTATTTTACTAACTAACAAAATCTTTGTTAACAATCAATAATAATTTCAAAGAGTTTGCTTTCAAATTTAATTTAGTTAACAATCAATAAGAGTTTGCTTTCAAATTTAATTTAGTATTGATGTATACAAGTGTGTAAACTCATTTAATGGAATTCAAGAAAAAATGAACTCATAATATAACTCTAAAAAGAAAGAAGAAAGTATATACTTGATTAGAAAAGGAGTTGGAAAAAGATAAAGAGAGAATATTTACAAAGATACAATATTAAGGGCATGACCTTATAAAAATGGATAAGAAAAGTGGTGTCTTTAAACGCTTAAGGTTGATAAAAAATGAGTAATACATTGCAATGAATATATATTTAATAGATAATTTGATATTTGGACTATATAAGAGGTCTAATGCTTAATGCTCCTTTAAAAGAGATTAGGATCCATGTGTTTATTTCTATCTACATGAATACTGACATAGTAAGCCTAGAGGTCCTGCATGGAATTAGACGTGGGGGTATGTAATGACTTCCTTTAAGATCGGTAAGATCTTTAAAGAAAATGGTAACACAACTCTAGTATTTATAATGAATCCATGATTTTAAAGTGTGGAGATATCTCAAGAGGTAATAATATCTACCATGGTCTAATAATAGGTTAAACATGGGAAAACAAAATGTTCTTTTGATTCGAGCTCCTTTCTACATAACTTACATATATGATGATCATAAGGTATCTAGTGAGCAATCTACATAGTGACTACCAAAGTTAATTTAATGTCTAGCTCTATTATAGTGTTCGCTTTCATCTTGTAGAGTTTGAAGAAGGACAAGAGTATTGATGTGGAATCAAATCTCAATCATGGGATATGTCATTGCAATAGTAATTCTTGTAATTATTTAACTATTGGTGTATTTATACCTTTATGTTTAGTTTACTTAGGTAAGTTGCATTTTTACTATGGTTATCGTGCATGTGCATATTTTAAATAAGCATGTAAACATCATGTACACCTTCAAACTTACCTAGATATATAAGTCATAACATGTTAATTGCATGTTTTAATGCATTTAGGTGAGAACATGCCTTAGGTGGCATCTCCATCTTTACTTGTATTTGCCCACATTTAATGTGGTCCTATCCCAAAATTCCTATAAATTTGATGTATGTATTCCTTATTTTCAAGGAATGATTTGAGAGAGTGTGAGGAACTCATTATTTAATATATTGAGCTTTGATTAAATTATGTCTCACCTCATTTTACAATTTGGGGTAAACTCAACTTTCAACATAGACTTCACATGAATAACACTCATTTAACTCTAGAGTTCAACATTTTTTTCAAATACCTAAAGATGGAGATTGCTAATCACATACCTCATGATCAACATATATGTAAGTTATTGCATTGAGAGAAGGATGTTCACTTTACAACCTAAGTGGAAGAAATGTGTAATATAGCATAATGTAACATGTATAATGTGAATGAACTAAAACAAAAAAAACATTTGATGCCCAACCTTTATTTTGAAAAAGAACAAGATAAGAGAAATAATAAAAAAAAAAAACTACATACAACATTTTATTCGTTTAAAAAAATTGGGTTAAGATGGATTTATTCTAGTTTATTCATTTATTTAGGTTGGGTCTTTCTTTTCATATTAGATGTTGAACATCGATTTGTCTTACCATTTTAGTTTATTAATAATATATCACATTTCTTCCATTTAACTTGTATAATGCACTTCATTTCTCTTAGTGCAATAATTTATATACACATTGATCACAAAGAATGCGATTAACAATTTCGTCTTTAATTATTATAAGAAGAAATTAAATTGTTTAAACCATTATTTGTTATCCATGTGATGTCCAAATAATTACAAGTCTTATTAATACACTTCCATATCCCATCATTGAGATTGACAAACATTAATACTCCCCTCCTCCTTAATACATTATAATTAAGATAAAAACAATGTTATGGATTAACTAGAGTTTAAACTAGCCTTTTTTTATCACCATATCCATGATAGAACACTTTGTGAGATGCCCATATACAAGTTTGATAATTGAATCAATTCCTATGAGTTTCTCATATACAAGTTTGATAATTGAATCAATTCATTGTGGATTGAACTTTTTTGTTTTTTCTTTCATTTGACTTGTTTCAGTGAATGATAAGAATTGCATCCACGGATTCGTAAAAGTAAATATTGGTTAGGAAATTGTTATTAAGATAATCTAATCAACTAAAACCACCTAATAATCACACCTAAACCAACAACTCCTTGTGAAAACAGATCAACACACAAAAAACTAGCATATCACTATGTGTCCATTGGGGAAACAAAAGTCAAGGTTTTCTTCAAAAAATTAAAGATGGAGCCATCTTAACCCTAAATTTATGAAGCATAAGAGGAATCAAAACAAAACCTACATACAAATTTTTAATCATTTAAAGTATGTGGGGTTAAGATGGATCTATGCTAATTTATTTGTTTATTTAGGTTGAGTCTTTCTTTTCATGTTAGATGTCAAACATAATTTGTGTTATCATTTTAGTTTATTAATAGTATGCCACATCTCTTCCATTAAACTTATTTAGTGCACTTCACATCTCTTAGCCCAATAATTTATATATGCATTGATCACAAAGCACGTGATGAGCAGTTTCATCTTTATTTATTATAGGAAGACATTAAATTATTTAAATCATTAGTTGTTATCCATGTGACATCCAAGTAATTACTTCCATACCCCCATCATTGAGATCGACAAACAAGACTTCCATTTTCTCAATCACTRTAAAAGTGCATGRGAATGAACACCAAGCCACTTCTCAAATAACAACAATCATGGGGACTCCCATTCRATGGAAGTCTCGAATAGTTGTCCTTGAAGCAGAATGTAACACGCTCAGGAACATGGTTTTAAACTTGAKTAAGGRAGATCAGTTTGGGGCTTCTAACCAAAGGCAATCAATCAATTCAAACTGTGAGGAGTTGAAGGAAGAAGAAATAGTGCACTAGCTTGTTGAAGACGTGGAAATAGTAAAGTAGGACTCAAACCCACTAAATGCATGCCTGGATGAAGTAACTAGTCAATGTTTTTTGCTAAGATTTGTGTTTTACAAAGTTATTATAATCTTAGGTTTATATTGCAGAATCTATAGCATCAAGAAATACTGTGAAATTTTGCCTAAAGATCTTGATAGTCTTTGTAATAGACATGTAGTTAGAACTATTTTATGTTTCTATTTAAAAACTTTGAAACAGAACTTTGATGCAAGATTGTTGTTGGCTCTGCTACAACTCTTTTAATATAATATTCCTCAGTTACATTTTTTTTTTAAATGTCTAATGAATAACAACCAATGATATCAACAATTCAAGCTCTACTTAGAATAATGAAACATAGAGATTGATAATCACATACTTCATGATCAACATATATGTAAGTTATTGCATTGAGAAAAGTGTCAAACACTCTACAACCTAGGTGGAAGAGATGTGTAATGTAACGTAATGTAACATGTGTAGTGATGATTAAGTAAAATGGAAAAAAATTGATATCGAACCTTTAATTTGAAAAAAATAGATAGTGCAATATAAAAAAAAAAATAAACAAAAACCTAACTTAAAGTTAACTTAACCCTGGATTTGTTAAGCGTAAAAAAGAATCAAAACAAAACCCACATCTAAATCTTTCATTGTTTAAAAGATTTGAAGTTAAAATCGATCTAAACTAGAATGTTTATTTATTTATTTATTTATTTAGATCTACACTTTTTCGCATTAAATATTGTACATCAATTTATTTTTCCATTCTAATTTATTAATATCACATCACATTACACATCTCTTTTTCACATTAAATATTAAATATTGTACATCAATTTATTTTTCCATTCTAATTTATTAATATCACATCACATTACACATCTCTTCCATTTGACTTGTGTAGTCCACTTAATATATGCTAAACGTGACAAAGAAAAGAGTGTCCATCTACAATCATTATAAGGTGACCTTGAATTTGTCCAAAGCATTAGTTGAATTGAATGCGTCATCATGGCAGAAGTCCACGTGGTTTACGGGGCAACCACGTGTGCTACCCCACCTAAGATTTGAGAATACGTAACGCTCATCATGTTTGTGGCATCTAAATTGGAGGTGGTGGCCCCAAAACATCAGGAATTAATGCAAATTTATTAATATTTTAATATTAGGCTTGATTTCATCGTATTTATTCTCTCTGCATGGAAACAAAAGTTCGAACTATATGAAATTATTAGTTGGTTTTTCCAAAAGTTCGTATTATATGAAATTATTAGTTGGTTGGGCTATCGATAGGAAGCTCGGTGGGAAGCTCAGTTTTGGATTTGATTCTCAATGCAACCCCACTCTGCTTTGGATATTGAAGTGACACGTTGCAGGTTCCACCTCATTGACCAACCAAAGGGATTCACCTAATAAAAACCATAAATTAGTATGCAGTTTGTTATATGCAGGGACCCTTATGTCCAGGGGATTAGAAGCAATGTATGACTTCTTACCATGTGACTAGACTCAATGTCTATTTGAGGTTGTTAGGGATTCTGTGCATGTGGAGACATGATACTTGACATCAGAAATGTCATGGAAGTTTATGATGTAAGTACTTCAAAATGGTGTGTAGTAGGTCCATTTTCATTCATATTAGCTTGGCTTTAAAGGAAACTATCAATTAGTAAGATTTATCTTTCCATAGTCTAATACTGACAAGTGAATTAAATGGAAATAAAATTATGGAATTTTGATGTTTTATAAATGTTTGTATCAATATATGTAAAAAGTTTGGAAATTCAATGCATTTTTTCTACCAAAACCACCTAAAATTTGTACTTGGTTTCAATTGTAATAAAAAAAATATTCGCATCCATTTATGAAAAGCAAATATATATTTAGAAGAATTTAAATCTTGGTGAGAAAAATAACACTACCTCTATTTTACTAACCAACAAAACCTTTGTTAACAATCAATAATAATTTCAAAGAGTTTGCTTTCTAAGTTAATTTAATATTGATGTATGCAAGTGCCTAAACTCAATTAATGGAATTCAAGAAAAAATAACCCATAATATAACTCTAAAAAGAAAGAAGCAAGTATATACTTGATCAGAGAAAGAGTTGGAAAAAGATAAAGAGAGAATATTTACAAAAATACAATATTAAGGAATATTAAGGGCATGACCTTATAAAGAAAGATGATAAAAGTGGTGTTTCTAAACGTTCAAGGTTGAGAAAAAGTGAGTAATACATTGCAATGAATATGTATTTAATAGATAATTTGATATTTGGACTATATAAGAGGTTTAATGCCTAATGCTCCTTTAAAAGAGATTAGGATCCATGTGTTTATTTCTATCTACGTGAATAATGACATAGTAAGCCTAGAGGCCCTGCATGGAATTAGATGTGAGGGTATGTAATGACTTCCTTCAAGATTGGTAAGATCTTTGATGAAAATGGTAGCACAACTCTAGTATTTATAATGAATCCATGATTTTAAAGTGTGGAGATCTTTGAACAGGTAGCAATATCTATCATGGTCTAATAATAGGTTAAACATGGGAAAACCAAATGTTCTTTTGATTCGAGCTCCTTGTTACATAACTTACATATATAATGATCATAAGGTATGTAGTGAACAATGTACATAGCGACTACCAAAGTTAATTTAATGTCTAGCTCTCTTATAGTGTTCGCTTTCATCTTGTGGAGTTTGAAGAAGGACAAGAGTATTGATGTGGAATCAAATCTCAATTATGGGATAGGTCGTTGCAATAGTAATTCTTGTAATTATTTAATTATTGGCGTATCTATACCTTTATGTTAAGTTTACTTAGGTAAGTTTCATTTTTAGTATGGTTATCGTGCATGTGCATATTTTAAATAAGCATGTAATGTACACCTTCAAACTTACCTAGATATATAAATCATATCATGTTAATTAGACTTACCTAGATATATAAATCATATCATGTTAATTGCATGTTTTAATGCATTTAGGTGAGAACACGCCTTAGGTGACATCTCCATCTTCACTTGTATTTACCCACATTTAATGTGGTCCTATCCCAAAATTCCTATAAATTTGATGTATGTATTCCTTATTTTCAAGGAATGATTTGAGAGAGTGTGATGAACTCATTATTTAATATCTTGAGCTATGATTAAATTATGTCTCACCTCATTTTACAATTTGGGGTAAACCCAACTTTCAACATAGATTTCACATGAATAACACTGATTTATCTCTAGAGTTCAAGGTTTGATTCAAATAATTAAAGATGGAGACTGCTAATCACATACCTCATGATCAACATATATGTAAGTTATTGCACTGAGAGAAGGATGTTCACTTTACAACCTAAGTGGAAGAGATGTGTAATATAGCATAATGTAACATGTATAATGTGAATGAACTAAAACAAAAACAAAAAAAACATTTGATGTCCAACCTTTATTTTGAAAAAGAACAAAATAAACAGGGTCAACATAAGAAGAAAAATTAAACAAAAAAAAACTATCTTGGAGCCATCTTAGCCCTGAATTTATTAAGCATAAGAGGAATAATAA